>JAKCPI010022129.1:0-16457 GCA_023213315.1 Euborellia annulipes | reverse complement strand
TATAAATATTGGAGATATTTCCAATTTCTCTTTAGGAAAATCTCACCACAACCAGAGATTCGTTGATTTTTGAAAGCGGAGTGTTTCTTTTCTAAATGTAATTCCTTTTCTAGGTAGGTTTGCTCTTTTGTTGGCAAATAATGAATTGACAATAAATAGCAAAGGTGATGTTAGATGTAATGATAGACATTTATTCGAGTGGATGGGAAATGTTCGCAGAGATAATGACGACGATGAAGATTATTTCGAAGAGGATGAATACTGACTACGAGTTACGCCACTGCTGGGTTAGCCTGCGGCAGCGGCGTGAATTCATTCCAGAAGGCGTGTAGCGTAGGCCCTGAACTTAATGGGCGAACATAACCTCAAACAATCATGAAGATTCTGCTCACTTCACATCGCCCTACTCGCTCTCGTGATATTTTACTGCAACAAAAAAAAAACGCCATTTTGAGATTATTTAAATAATAAGACTTTCAATTTCGATCTCATATTAAAAAATATGATTCAATTTGCCTTGGAAATATTCATACAAGTTTTGATTTTAGCGGGTCGTCTTTGCGCATGCACGTCAACAAAGCCGAGAGTATTGATTTTGTTTACGCGCGAGAATTTGATTGCTAAAATTTCAATCAAGCTAATCGCGTGCCTTCACTTGCTCAGTCATCGACAACGATTCGTCAAAAATTGTTAATTTAGTGGCGGAAAGTGGGTACATACGCGCTTGGCCAACCAACAGCCCCTTTTGCTCCATTTTTTGCACTTCCTCAAGGAATCCAACTTCAACATCCTCACAATCCTAAAAAAAAAAACACCAAAATGTGAGCCCAGAGACTGAACTCACACGGACCCAAGCTGTAAAATATTTCTAGATTAGACATTTTTATTCTTCTGATAGCTTTTTTCCTTCTCCCGGGTCCCCCCTCTTCCTTTGGCATTTTTGAAAGTTTAATCAATTGATAGAATTGATATTAATCAATGGATGATTGTGGATACCGTTAATTTGTTGAATTGTAAATGTTTACATGGTCTGGATATTTGTTGGCTATATTAGTTTAGATTAAACTTCTAGTTGTTAATTATACATTTCAAAAAGAATAAAGCATTTTTTTATTAAATTAAGCTCTCGACTTCCACAAGTTAAGCTTAAAAATATAGACTTGAACGCCTTTTGATAAGCCTTTGAGAATCAGAAAAATCGGTTCGGTTCTCTAGACATTAGTGCGTAGCATGTTAGCTTGCATATTTAGATAACATAAACATAAAAAATGTTTTCTGTAAACATCTGCAATTCAGAATTTTGAATTAGCATAAGAGAGAGTGATCTACATCTAAAAAAGCATCCACCTCCATTCTTCACTCAAGCTGATTTGTCAATTTCAATTATTAAACTTTTTTTTTTCCTCCCAATTCTTGATCAGGATTTTGTGATCATCTAACCTTTGAATAAAAATGTATCAAATAGAAAAAAAATAAAGACAAAACGGGCTGCCAGGGTGATATCTGTAGAGACTATATTCTCTTTGATAGAGAAGATTGTTTTTGTTAGAAAATTGATTTTCTTGTTTTGTTTTTTTAAATTTTATATGAATGTTGTTATAAAAGTAAAAATGGCGTAACAAAGGCACGACCCGTCACATTCACCTTTTTTCTAATAAACAAGAAGAACCTTCTCGTATTCAAGATACGTTCATTCATTTTGATTAGATTTTAATTTTGTCCTCTGCATTTATTTATCAACTTTGTTAATATTTTATTCAAATGCAATCAATATCTTCGCCATAATCGGCAAATGATTTTTTTAGAGTTCCACTTAATAGTTGGTAAAAATTCAACGGTGTCTTATCTTATTTCTTTTAATTTTTTTTTTAAATGATGTCAACATTGAAGTAATACGGGAAGGGAGAGAAGGGCAGACACAAAATTAATAATGGGTCCTTTTGATAACTTACCTACCTACTTCCTTCAGCATTTTAATGCTGAAGGACAAACACCTCCCCATAGGGAGGCTATTTTAATGTTGGGGTAGGTAAGTTATCAAAACGACTCATAGTTTCCCAAGCATATTAGAAGGCAATTTTATCCCATTACTTGAAGAAGGCAAGTTAGTATTCTCCAAAAACTATCATTGTAAGTCTACAAGTGACAAGTGTAGTGTAGGCCATGTTTAGCGCAGATCTGTACTGCGCTGTTCGCAGTTTCAATTCGCGATTCGTCCTTCCGAAATATGAGTCACAGATACTGAGCTGCTCTGCGATTAGTACTGTATCAATCTGATACTTTGTACCAAAGTATCAGGTACACAAAACTTTGGACACCCTTTATTTATTTTGCTTTATTATAAATTAATACAATTTAAATAAAAGGCGAAAAAGTTTTGATATATATTGATAGTTCATGTGATACTTTATTAAGTTAAACTGGTATCAATCTGATACTCGTATCAACACTGATACTTGTATCAATGACAAGCTAGCGCTGTTCTGGCAGTTGTAACATGTACAAAAGAAAAGTATCATGTTCGAACTAGTACCTGTATAACCAATACCTGATACAGCAAATTTCTCAACCTATCCCTAATCTTCTTACGTCTCAATGTTCGCCGGGGCTTGGCGTTGCCTCCACTGATTAGAGTAATCTCTTATCATTTGCATTTTATGACAGAGAAGTGAATGAACCCTTTCAAAAGTTGTTATTTAAAAAAAGAGAAATGAACATTCAAAAATTGGCAGTTTTCTTTAATAGATAATTACTAAAGTTAGAAAATATATTTTTTTTTTTATTAATTATATTATATTATAGCCGGCGAATACAGAACACTGCCTGAAATATCTCCCTGAGCGAGAAGAGCAATTCCATTTGCCAAAATATTTTCAGGGAAATAAATAAAAAAAAAAAAAAATGAATGAACGTATCTACTTTCAAAAAATTTACCAAAAACTTATAAATAATTATAAAATTTGTACATTTCAAATTTCCCCCACTCTTGATGAACTTTTTACGTCGTCCGTTTCGCTATAATAATATATTTATATATATAAAGATAATATAATATTAATAAAGTAAAGGAATGGAAAAAAATTTGAAGCCGATGCCATCCATCGGGGAAGGAGAATTTTTTGAACATTTTTTTCTGTTCTCTTGACGAATGTTTTCGTATGATTGTGATATTATTTCTACGTGATATTCATGGCTTTTCTCATAGCTATAGCTCAAAAATATATTAATAATATTAATTAATATTAATTTTATTAATATATGTACATAGCGCAGATTGAAAAGTTTTATATAATAATAAATACGTATATATATATATAAAAATTATATTATATATAAAAACATATAAATATATCAATTTTCCTTCGAATATGCAAATATATATATATAAAAAAAAGATATTTTATTAAATATGCAATCTTTATATCAACGTCTTGGGATTAGTTTATAGCTATGGGAGACTTGAACTCAAGTTAAAACCAAATCATACAATCTGTTTCCTAAAAAAAAAATAAATAAATATTATACTATATAAATATATTGCAATTATATATATAGATACTCTTTTAAGATGCAATGACCATATCTAGCTTTAACTTTTTATCTCATTTTCTTGTTTAGTGTAAAATAGAAAAAAAAAATTAAATGGTGCTAAGAAGAAAATATGAAATTGAATTCGATAATTTCAACTTATATTCTGAAATCAAAGAATTTTATGTTTGAGCTGTTATAAAATTTCTGTTATTTTTATGAAATTTAATTTTGAAAGAAAAATAGAAAGACTTTGGCCCAAAATGTTTGTTAAACTTCATCTCGTTTCGAGAGCTTTGTGTCAGTCATAATTATGAAAAATAAATACAATACAACCAAGAGCGGATACAAAGTGGGGGGAGGGGGTAAAGGGTAATTATCCCCCCCCCCTCGAGATTTAAAAAAAAATAGTTTTTTTTCGAAAAAAAATTTATTTTTTAATGTAAAATTAAAGAATAAAGAATTTTTTCAATTTTTTTTTGCTTTGGACACCCCTAATACAATTTTAGGTATCCCTGAATTAAAAAAAAATATATTTATGATATTCTATAGTTCTTTGACTTTCTGCAAATGATTCATTCATAAAAATCTGTTAATAATTAACAAAATTATAAACAAAACTGTTATCAAGTTCTGGAGAAAAAATAAACACTTTGGCTGCCTATCTTTTAGGCGCTTTGCTCTCCATTTAGATTAGGGTCCGACCGAAACAAGATTTTCAGCCAAAACCGAAACCGAAACCGAATATTCGGCCTCAACCTTAGTTTCGGCCGAAACCGAAACTTGTATTTCCTATAAAAAAATTTATATTTTTTTTTTTTTTTGAAATTTTTTTCCCCTCCGTGAAAAAAATCATTTTACCTTTTTTTAGGGAGACAAAAATTTTTTCTCCTTCAAGTGCAAATCATTTGACCTTTTTTTTTAAGACTCAAGTTTCGGCCGGCCGAAAGTTTCGGCTACTTTTTTGGCCGAAACCGAAACTACGGCCGAAACCATGATTTTCGGCCGAAACTGGCTGAAACCGAATATTCGGTCGGTTCCTAATTTAGATATATTCAACTATTTTGATCATAATTTCGTTAATACTTAACACATTTTTACGAATTAATGATTTTTAGAAAGCCAAAGATCTATAGAATATTTTTGTTACGTTCAGGGATACCTAAAATTGTATAAGGGGTGTCCAAAGTAAAAAAAGTGACTTTAAAAAATTTGATTTTCCTAAGTTTTTAGCCGTTTGCTGCACGTCTAAATGACCTCCGATCAAGGGCGGGTCCAGAGGTGTTTCTCGGGGGGGGTAATCTGGTGTGACTGGTCGCACAGCACACATTTCTTTTCGGTAATTTAAAGGCGCATTCTGTACTTGTTTGCCAGAATATAAATGCAAATCAAATTTTCAAGTATTAATTTTAAAAATTTTACATTAAAAATACATTTTTTTTTTCAAATCTCTAGCTCCCTTTACCCCCCTCCCCTTGTATCCGCCCTTGCCTCCGATAGGGCTGAAACCAAAAATCTATATGTATTATATAACTATCTGCATATTTTTAAGGGGTATCGTAATAAAAAAATCTTGAAAATGCAAAATAAAAGCTGATTTATAGCAATTTTTTTATTATTTATTTTTTTTCTAACCCAAAAAACTATAAAAAAGTAAAACTTTATAAATATATATAAGAGAGAGAGGGGGGGTAAAGGAGGTAATTACCTCAGGACTAGAGGGGAAAAAAAATATTTTTTAAAAAACAACTCCCATTAAAAAAAATAAAAAAAAAAGAAAGTGTTTTCTGTGCGACCAGTCACACCAACCCCCCCCCCCCCCGGAACCCCCCTGGGGTCCCCCTCGTGGAGTGGTTTGTATAAAAAAAAACGTACTAGATTCACTAATCAGATTTCTTGTGAAGAAAATTAATCACTGGTCATTTTAAAGTCAGAATGAAAAAAATCAAAAAGAAGATTGAGGTTATATTTGATTGATCGTAGATTATGACTTTTAGAAAATTACTGGCACTAAGAGATCATGGAAACAAAGCTGAAATAGTTCTACAAGTTTAACAATCGTGATGTCGAGACGAAGAGTCGATACTTACTTAGAAGCTCCCCCTTCTTTATGAACCCCCCCACTATTTATTGGGCAAAGATGGTAAATAATAAATCATATTTATTTAATCTCCAAATGGAGAGTAGTCAAAGAAATAAAGCTTATGAGCCTGAGTTAATTAAAGACAACTCAGGTTCAAATCTACCGCCTGGTAAAATACAATATTACCTAACAACATCAACCCACTTACGTAGATAAACTCTCTAGCTGTAACCACAATGTTTTTACTTTCTAGAAATTTGAAATTTTTTCTATTCTTTCATAGCAAATCCGATATTTAGTACTATGCCATATTTCATAATCTCTATATAAATTTTCTTCTTAGCTCTATATATTATTAGCACATTTGTCAGACAGACAGTCACTCTGTTTGTTTTTTAGATTGGCGTTGGATGATTTTTTTTTTACAATTAATTTGCTCTTAATAAAATTTGGCGACAAATAAATTATTTTTTTTTAGCGGCGCTATCAATTTCTGCAATCTATTTCTTAAAATTTCACCAAAATTTAGATTACCCGACATATCTTTTAAAGCAATAAATAAATACATTTAATTCGGATAAAATAAATAATAGATAGATTGCGTCTAGACAATAAGAGAAGAAGCTAGCCCGCCGACCAATGAATGTTATAATAAATAAATAAATAAATCTTTTCAAAGGATCGCCCCGCCAATCACAGTTTGAATAATTTAATAGCTTTAGGCCCAACTAATACCACGGGCATTCGTTTCACTATTTTATCTCCGAATGTTTCAATTCTGTATAATTCAATTATTATATATATATATAGTTAAATAAATCGGATAATTAATATTCTCGTTTATTTTATTGATAAACGCCGATTTTTTTTTCTTTTTTTAGGTTCTAATGGATTTCAAATACTGTACTAATGCCGGTGAGCAAATTTGGTCCAGATAGATGCAAAAATCACGAAAATTTTAAAGAAATACCAGATTAATAAATATGAAATTAGTTTTTGGCAAAACAACTTTTCTTTGTATTCATCAATTTTAAAATTTTTTAGAAACAGTTTATTAAAAAAAAAAATGAATAAGGTACACGGTCGATTTTTAGTCGAGCGATAGTTTAGTCGATGGATATAATTGCATTAAGTTCAATGCAAGTGCGCACACAACACAACTGCAGATCAACTCGATTTTTTAATCAATTGCGATCGATGTGCACTTTTGACAAAAAAATCGATCAACTATCTCTCAACTCCTATATTGTCATAGCTGCCTATTAAAGCGCGCATACGATCGACAGTTTAGTTGGCCAATTAAATTTCTCCTATCTTTCCTATTATGTACAAGAGTAGAGTGGTCTTCAGAAGATTTCAATGACAAAATGAGAATATACATTTCAAAGAGCATCTAAAAAATAATTGATTTTTGAATTTTAATCAAAATCGTTGGAGCGAATTTTGAGGAAATTGAAAAAAAAAAACTGAAAAAGTGCATCAGTAAAGTACCTACTAGTACTCTTTGGCCGATTTTGTTCAAAAGCTTCGTGTCACGTCCCATGGGGTTAGGCACCCCGCCTAACCTAAATATAAAATTTCATCCTACTAGCTCTTTTCGTTCATGAGATATAATTAATATTCTCGTTTATTTTATTGATAAACGCCGATTTTTTTTTCTTTTTTTTTAGGTTCTAATGGATTTCAAATACTGTACTAATGCCGGTGAGCAAATTTGGTCCAGATAGATGCAAAAATCACGAAAATTTTAAAGAAATACCAGATTAATAAATATGAAATTAGTTTTTGGCAAAACAACTTTTCTTTGTATTCATCAATTTTAAAATTTTTTAGAAACAGTTTATTAAAAAAAAAAATGAATAAGGTACACGGTCGATTTTTAGTCGAGCGATAGTTTAGTCGATGGATATAATTGCATTAAGTTCAATGCACACACACACACAGGCCATGTCGATTCAGGGGACCTCAAAACGTGTATATCCCTCAAAATCTCGACATCGAATTTTCGACAAGAATCCAATACTTTCTCTCTCTATACTTATATTAACATATATGCATATAGAAGTAAGAGAAAGTAAAAAGTTATAATTTGCAAAATTTCAATTTAAAAATTATAAGTAAAATAGAGTATAGGCCTACATTCAGAAATAATATTATATTATATAGTCGCAAAGCCCGCCTTCGGCGGGCTTTGCCTACCTGCGGGGCTGCGCCCCCTGGACCCCTTGCTCACCTTCGGCGAGATGTTAAGGAGGGATCTTATATTCAAGCGAGGCGAGGGTACCGATTGGGAACAGCACAAAAGGGTCTGTTTATGACTGTTTAAAGGGTCAGTCACCTGCTTCCTCTCTTCGTTTTTCAACTGCTGCGTAGCCCCCACCCCCAGCCCATAGTCAGGTAGGAAGCTGGTTCACACAGCACATAGGACGCTCTCTAATTTCTAGCCAACTTGTTGATTTTGTGTTCCCATATTGGAGAAATTTCATTATAATTAATTTTCCAAAATATTTAAGAGATTCAAATTATTACTACGTTACTCCCAGAGCCATGTATTATAGGTGTACTTAATTTCAAATGGATTCATTGAAAATTGTGGATTTCTATAGAACATATACATACATATTTACATACATACATACATTTTTCCCATTTCATTTTTATATATATAGATTACTATTTACACTTATTCATTCATTCTCATTCTCAGAAATTAAAAAACTTTCGGGATGTAAGAATTTTTAATGGAGCTTGTGGAAATCTTCTTTTCTTAGTCGATCCCTGTATATTGGATGCAAGGGCGGATACAAGGGGGGGGGGGGTAAAGGGGGTAATTCCCCCCCTCCGAGATTTGAAAAAATACCTTTTTTTCGCAAAAAAATTTATTTTTAATGTAAAATTTTAAAAATTAATACTTAAAAATTTATATTCTGCCAATCAAGTACAGAATGTGCCTTTAAATTACCGAAATTATGAAAAAATAGTGTGCTGTGCGACGAGTCACACCAAATTACCCCCCCCCCGAGAAACACCTCTGGATCCGCCCTTGATTGGATGAACCCAGTTCAGCTTTTGATTATTCTCAAATTTTTTTTTTTTTTATATAGGCCTAGTAAAGAAATTGTACTTTCTTTCTTATTTAAGCCAGGCATTTTTACATTCCTTCCTAATTAACATGTTAACCGGTGAATGTCCAAATTCAAAAGAAAGGAATTCAAAAGTTGAGTCGATATCGATCCCTTGCAGATCCCGTGTGCGCATACAACACATACAGCAATTTTTTTTTGAAGTCAACAAAATTCAAATAATCACAATTTATAACTAATTAAGATGATTGCCACTAGTTGTTTCTCTCTCATCACATCGGCTAATTTATATTTATTCTCAATTATTTTCATTATTTAAGGTCAGTAATGCATTTAAATATTTACTTAATTATTATTATCAAGATTATTATTTTCAATTAAATCATTAATGAAACTGGTCAAATATTATAAACTTATAATTCCTCAGGATAACCTTTGTCTGTCTGTCAAATTTTATTCTCATTATTTTAATATTTCATTTTCAATTTAATTTCGATATATAAATTATATAAATTAAATAGATAACCGGTATTTATTTTATTAAATCATTGACTCTTCGCTTGAAATTTGACATTTAAATTTTTTCATTAACTGAAACAAATGATATAATCACATTTCTTTATTTTTCTATTCATTATTTGAATTTTCAAATATTTAATAAATAATTTATGAAGTAATTAAAGTGTCATTCAATCTGAATATGTCAGATTCATTGCATCTTTACTTACCTTCTCTATTTTCAAATGAATTTTATTCACCCATTATTTTAAGCCATTTTATATTTTTTCAAATGCAAATCTTTATTAAATTTTATTTTTAATTTCAGATGTGATTTACACTAAATAACTTGATGTCACCTTCGAGCTTTGATCCATCATAATTTCCATTCCATTTATTTTTCTGACGTCTGACTTATGAAAATGAAATAGAAATGGAATTATATTCGTTTCAAAAATACATGATAGAAGGGAATTAAGCTTTCAAAGAAATTAAATATCATTAAATAAGGTAAGCGTTATTAAATTGAAAATTCATGATTAAATTACAACACGAGCTAATTTTATAATTAGAAATAGTAATTTAACTAAAATCTATTTCAATTTATAAAGAAAATCTAAGCTGAGTAAAACAATCATATAAAAAATAAACTTTATTAACTATTTAAATATGTAGCTTATAATGAATTAATAAAAATTACAAGTCTTTTAATTAATATACTAATTAAATAAATTTCCTTTGTTCCAGGATCCTCCGTATGTCAATCAGCGGCCAAGTCGACGAGGGTCATCCGAAAATAATAAACACATTCATGTGAGTTGAAGAAAATAATTTTAAAAATACTATTTCATATGCAAATGGAGTTTTTTTCTTTTTATTATGGCCTCGGCCTAATGGTCAGCTTGAATTATAAACTAGTAAAAATTTAAATATTCTAATTGCAAATGTTATTAGAAAGATCAAGAATGAAAAGACATTTATAATATAAATTTGAAATGTTATTTATAATATAAAATATTCCATTGCATTAAATAATGTCTGCAAAATTTGAACTCATTTGCAAACCAGGCACACGTGGCCCATTGCCTTTGAAGTTTGAAGTTTCAAAATTTTCTTAAAACTAAACATTCCCTTTGATTCCTCCCCAAGGGACTAAATTAATTTTACATTCCAATCAAAGTAGAAATTTATTATTTAGAATCTTTTATTGATAAAAATTATCTTAAGGAAGTCATTAAAGAACTAATAAAAAAAGATAGATTTTTACTCAATTTTAATTATGAATCTGAATGTTTAAATTCATTCTCGTTTTTGGGCCATTGCACAGTGGTAGAGTATCCCCCTCTTGTGCTAGGGGTTTAAATAATATCCCTTGGGCTAATTAGGATAGAATAATGACATTCGCCTTGAATTCAAATTCTAAAGAGAGATAGATTAAATTGTTTCATCTGTCAAAGTTCCTCAGCATAAATCTGTTCATATTTTTAAATTCACTATTATTTATCATCAACGATTTTATAAAATTATATTTACCAAATGTGTGAATGTTTAGTAAATCCGAATTGAGGTATTGAATATTAATATCTTATTTAAACAAATAGATCTCGAAAATTATTTAAATAAAATGAAAGGAAGAAATTTCATTTAGACGATTTTCTGTTTTACAGAATTTAACTGTTTAAAGATATTGCATCCTCCTTAGCTATTTATTCAACAAAGGACGATTTTAAGGATGTATGGCCTTTTTAAGTCTTTTAAAAATAATTAAAATTTAATATTTAATCTAACGTGCGACACTGAGTAAAATTTCCCAATTTGGCCACGTTTTCAGTTCATAATGGTATTTGAAAATACTTCCAGCGTTATTTATCATTTATCGTTCATAAGATTTTAAGATTTGAGCTTAAAGGGGGAAAAAAATTGAAATTGAAATTTTAACCCCGTAACTAATTAATTTAACTATATCAGATAATCAAACAAATATTGCCTCCTCCTTTTAAATTTATTAAAAAGGAATCCTTTTTAAGGGAGTTTGAATAAAATATTCATGTTGTTAAAAAGAATATTTGGAAAAAGGATTAAGGGATAAATAAAAAAATGATTTAATGAAATAATCTTTATTGAATATTTAATGATTGAATAGGATAAAAATTAATATCTAAATATTTCTTTGTTTCAGAAGAGAGACCTTAGAAAAAAACATCCATGTTCGTCATCATTATTCATCATTATTATAAAATAAACAGCACATACGCAATTGCAAATTATTCATCTCGAGGAAGGAGCAAAAATCATCTCTTCTATTTGTGAGAATAAAACGACACACACCCCTCATCTCGCTCCCATTAAAAGGTATTTATCATTTGCATATTTCATTTTCATAAAGGGTTAACATTTTATTTTTCTATTTTCTTTTTTAACATTCTTTATATATATAATTCTTCTGTACGTGTGTATGTGACTGAACTCCTCCTAAACGACTGAACCAATTATGATGAAATTTTCTGTGTATGTTTGTGAGAGTCCGGGACGGACAGGTTTTGTTTCACAAATAACAATAAGTTAATGAGTAATTAACCGTTAAAATAAGAAAAAAATAAAAATTAGGAGAAATAGTTGCCATGGTAACAAAATATAAATATTTACCCATGTTTACGATTTTTTATTTATTTACACTTTGAATTCTAAAATATCGGCGTAAATTTTTTGTCTGTGTACCGGGAGAGTCCCGGAAAGGATATGATTCACAAAAAATCTTAAGTTCATGAATAATTAACCGTTAAAATAATCTCTATATATAAAAATGGAAAGGGAAAATGTATGTACCGGTATGTATATAAGTAGGCGAGCAAGGGGGTCCAGGGGCGCAGCCCCTGGCTGGACGGAAAGTCCCGCCGAAGGCGGGGCTTTGCGTCTAGTATATTTATAAAATTATCCTTTTTTTTTTAATGATGAAACCAGAGGGTGATAAGGGGTGTACATTAGGGTGGTTCTTATTGGTGGTGAGAATTAAGGGTGGATTAATTAAGTAACTCTTTTAAAAATTATTTAAATTCGAATATATCTCTAATAAATAAATAAATACAAAAAATAACGCTTAGAAATATTTTATTTAATGGGTGGTAAGAATTAAGGGTGTTTAGTTTCTTTTATATTGTGTTGTTATTTGTCCAAATAAGACGTTCATCCCCCAAACTCATTTACTCCCCGTCTGGTCTTCATTTTATTAAGGTAATGAATATTTTCATATCTCATTTTGATAACGAATTAATTTTCTATTTTCTTTTTTTTTTTCTTAAAATATATTACTTAGGGTATATAAAATTATCCAATTTTTTAGATATAATGAATTCGTGTACCCAAGGGGAAGGGTGAGTTTATCAGAAGGCATGTAAATCACCTCTTCTAATAAATAAAATAGTATTTTTATTTAAAAATGAAATTTGAAATACTAATACAAAATTATATTACTTTCTCTTACCTCTATATATATGTTAATATATATAGAGAGAGAAAGTATTGGATTCATGTCAAAAATTCGATGTCGAGATTTTGATGGATATACACGTTTTGAGGTCCCCTGAATGCGAAAAAGTGGTTTTCGCGACATGGTCTGTCTGTCTGCCCGTCTGTCCGTCTGTCTGTCTGTCTGTCTGTCTGTCTGTCTGTGTGTCTGTCTGTGAACAAAATATCTCAAGAACGGAAAGAGCTAGGAGGTTGGAATTGTATATTTAAGTTAGGCACCCCCATGGGACGTGACACGAAGCTTTTGAACAAAATCGACCAAAGAGTACTAGTACTTTACTGATGCACTTTTTCAGTTTTTTTTCGATTTTCTCTAAATTTGCTCCAACGATTTTTTTTTAAATTCAAAAATCAATTATTTTTTAGATTCGCTATAAAATGTATATTCTCATTTTGTGATTGAAATCTTCTGAAGACCACTTTACTCTTGTACTCCATAGAAAAGATAGGAGAAATGGTCGCCATGGTAACAAAATATAAATATTTTGCCATACTTATAAATTTTACATCTTGAAAATCGAATGTACCGTCGGAAACTAAATACATGTCGACATAAAAAATCTGGTGTGACAAGCACAGTACACAACTTCCGATTACCGAAGGTAAGAGAAAGTTGTGTGCTGTGAGCCAGTCACACCAGATTTTTTTTTTGTAAAATTTACATTTAAGGAAATTGATTACTTTCTCTCCCACCTCACCCTCCACCCCTATTGCCGAGAATTTAGCTAATAATTGAAAATATAAATTCTTAAACTTTTATCTCTCGTCAGTGATATAAATAATAACTGTGATTAACATTTCGTTTTAAAACTATATTATTATTTTTGGTAATAATGTTAACAGAGGGTGGTAAGGTGTGAAAATTTCCATTCAAATTAAAATATTATTATCATTTTTTATTTTTTTGTAAACTCTCTCTTTCTACGCACAAACACACGAATCATATATTTAATAAGAAAAAATAATTTTTATTTTTTACAGTGGTGTCTATTGCTAGAGGTCGTCTTCTCCCTTCATCATCGTCCTTCTCACTCAAGCATCCCCATCTCAGCGCCCTTCGAGCCTCTCTCTCAATAGGTGAGTTCTGACAACCAAATTTTTTCATTTTTTAATTTCATATCAGAAATAATAATTTTATTTTCCTGGGATTCTCTCTATTTTAATATCTCGAGTATAACAACCCCCTCATTTTATAATATTTGAATATCATTTAATCTATTAAAATAAAATATAGTGGAACCTCGCTTTCCAGAATCAAACTCGTGAAGCAAAACACTCGTTATGCGAAACAATTTTTCTCACATAAATTAATGTAAAATATGTTCATGCGTTTTATGTTGAAAAAATACTCTCTTATAGCTCTTTTCTTGCGGCTTTTTCTTCGATGCACAGGCTTAATAAACTTTTAACACAAAAAATCACAAATTTATTTCCTGATTACATTATTAACAATATAACACAAGTTTGAGAAAATGGGGGATCACAAGCGACCTACGATGCTACATTAAATTAATTTTTTTTTTTTTTTTTTGTAAATTGTAATCTCTAAATTTAGCTTGTATTTTGTACTCGTTATGAGAAAAATCGCTCGTTAAGCGAGTCATTCTTTTACATTTTTTTTATTTTGCTCGTCATGCGAATTACTCGTTATGATAGGTGCTCGTTAAGCGAGGTTCTACTGTATTAAAATCAATTAATGAATAAAATTCCATTTCTTTTTCTCATTAAAACATTTTAGAATTTTATATGAAAATTAATTTTTCTTGCAGACTAGTTTAGGCGTAATCTATTCGTATTTTACTTGAACAAGTAGCTTATTATTATTATTATTATTATTATTTTTATAAACAAATAAATATATTAATATATTTGGTGGCTGCACCTCCAGGGTTGTGAGAAAGCATTTTGCTTTTTAAGGGGGTTTGAATAAAATATTCCTATATACTGTAGTTAAATAGTATATTTGGAAAATGGATTAAGGGATAAATAAAACAATTATTTGATAAAATAATCTTTATTGTAAAATATGGTAATACAAGAATTAAGTAAGTCTTTTAAAAATTATTTAAGATCGAATATATCCCTAATAAGTAAATAAATACAATAAATAACCCTTGGAAGAAGTTTATTTAATTGATGGTGTGTTTTAAGGGTGGGTAAATAAAGGAAGTCTCTTAATAATTATTTGTTTTCGAATTAATTCCCAACGGAATAAAACCTTGCAAGTGATTTTATAAATAGAGAATTTATTTTATTCTTGGGCGTTCAGAGAGGAATGCTATTTCTCTATCGATCGATGTCTGCTTGCTTGCTGGTTGCCTATATGCCAGTTGTATTCGAGACGAGACACGACTCTGTCATTTGGGATCCTCTCTCTCAATCTCTCTCTCGTGGGTGTAGTTTCTTTTGATATTGTGTGTGCAAATAAGACGTTCATCCCCCAACCTCATTTACTCCCCCGTCTGGTCATCTTATTATTACGGTAATTAAATTTTTATATCTCATTTGCATAACAAATTAAATTTCTATTTTCAATTTTTTTTTCTCTCTTAAAATCTCTCTTTACTACTAAAAATATACTTATAAAATTATCCAATTTTTAAATACAACGCCATGATGAAGTCGTGTACCCCAGGGTGGAGGGTGAGAAAGGGTGTAAATCACCCCTTCTTATAAACAAAACAGTATTACTTCACTAAATTTTAATAGAAAATTATTAATTATTTTTTTTTTTATTTTTTACTTTTAAGCAAATGTGTTACTTTCTATTCCTTGTCACCCACCCTCCACCCTTCTAACCGAGAATTTAGTTCTATATTAGGAAATTATTATTAATTAAATGAAAATAGAAATTCTCAACTTTTATCTCTTGTCAGTGTAATAAGTGGGATTTTTAGAGGTGGAATTTTTTTTTCCACTGTCTGAATGCATTATTTTCTTAAACAGTTTCTCCACTCGCCCCCTTTAATTACAAGTTTCATCAATTCAGTCGATTTTACTTTCTCTTATTATTTTTTTTAATTTGTTTTTATGCTATGATCGATCGAAATGACGACGTTCCCGTCAGAATTTTTTCTATTTTATGTGTTTATTCATTTTGTGTGGTATGGGTTTGTTTGTTTATCGTCCGTCTCCTTTTGAAATATTATAATTAAAATTTGAATTTTTACTGCAATTCATTCAGATAATATAATAAACATTTCTCTTTATTTACAGTATATAAAAAATAATTTTTTTTTTAACTAGCTCCGTACTTGATTTGATTTTAATTTGAAAGTACTTTTCGTCTAATATAATAAAAAAGATTTTTTCTCTTCGATCGGTAATGTAATGTATTAATAGGGGTGTTTTTTTCTCGAGGTGGTGGGTTAAAATAGCCATTTAATAAAATAAATTATATAAAATTCTTTATCATTTAATTTAAAAAACAGACAATTTAAAAATATCTTAATTTTTCTAATAAACTTTTCGATTATTCATCCCTTTAACAAATAATAATTAAATATGTCAAGAGGGATGGAGGGGGCAAATTTCTTGAATATATACTCATCTATTCATTTCTATAAAATTTTCCATAAAAATCACTCAATTTTCTTTTTTAAATAGAAAGATTTGTTAAAAAAAAAGAAACAAACCCTTAAGAAAATTGGACAAAAACGAATTATTATACCTTTCAAATTAGAAACAAATCAAGTAGCTAACTTATTTAAAAAAAAAAATTATTTTTTATTAATCCGTTA
>JAKCPI010022126.1:0-11826 GCA_023213315.1 Euborellia annulipes | reverse complement strand
TTTTTTTTTTGCTCACCTCTTTAATTTTGTTTCTTTGTCTTGGTCTTCCTATTTTTAATAAAATTGTTTTTTCATTAAAAAATAAATAAATTTTTTAAAAAAACACACATGACACTGACACACTAAAGGATTATGATTAACGAGAAAGTGAATGAGACAGTGCACTTTATTGAAATCGTTTTAAAACGCTCTCTCCCGTTGCTTTTTTTCCATTTAAACAATGAGTGAGAAAAAGTGGAGGGAGAAATTTCCAGATGGAGAAACAATGACGCGAAGCGCTCGAGAGCACCTGACTGTCCCTACCCCGAAGTTACTGGGCCCTTTTCTTTCGGGTGGAGAAATAGAGGGGGAGGGAAGACTTGCGCCCTGGATACTAGCACCGGTTAGCGAAAGGCGGGGCGGGCACCCCACCATCGCCTACCACCCATTGACGCCAACCACCAACCCAACCAGCCCTCTTGATTGTTGTTGTTCAATTCTATGACAGAGACTATAAAAACATTGTTTTATATAAAAAAATTCGAAAATATGGATTGTTATATTTGGTGTTTGTTATAGAGGGAGAGATTGTGTGGAGACAAGAATTGAAACTAAAGACAACATCAACTTCTTTGACAATAATCAACAAAGTTATCATATCTATCTATCAAGTCTAGAATTCAGCAAAATAATATTGAAATATGCAGATTTTATAGCTGGAGTAGTTGATGAGAAAATAAAAAGAATAGCAGGTATTGATTAGTTCATTTATTAAGGCCTCAACTATGCTGACGTTTCGGTCTTGATTAAGACCATCTTCTCAAAGCTTATGCGCTGTCAATATAGGCAACGTAAATAAATATTCAATCATTTAGTTTAATATGATGAACATATACTAATATATAACTTTCTCTTACCTCATACATGAAATATTTAAAGAGAAAAGCAAATAAGGGATAATGTCAAAAATTCTATGTCGTTTAGGGAACCCTAAGTCCAAAAAAGTGGCTCCGAGATTGGTCTGTAAGTGGGGACGTTTATAAGCATGAAGAAAATGAGCTACGAGACAAGCAAGTGTAGTGGAGCAGGAACGCGTGGAACGGCGTTCCCACACTGGTTTCACTCCATTAAAAAAATAAATAAACAAAATTAAAATGGTCTACGCAAGTAAATAGAATTGAATCACTTCACTACTAATTTTTCTAAATTTTCAGGGGGGGGCCCCCGGAAGCACCCCCCTCCTTTGGTAAGTCATGTATTTAGCGTTCCCACACTTAAAATTTTGCCACTACACCACTGCTACGAGATTGAAATTTTTTATATTTACGTTAGCCTCCCTTGAGGCGTGAAAAAATTAGTTTTTGAACAAAAAACTTTACTGATGTATTTTTTACAATTTTTTCTTTGATTTTCTCGAAATTTGCTTCAACTATTTTAATTAAAATTCAAAATCAATTATTTTTTTTAGATGCCCTTGGATATTCTCATTTTAAGCCATTGAAATCTTTTTGAAGACCCCTTTACTCTTGTACTTCATAGAAAAGATAGTAAAAATGGTTGCCATGGTAACAAAAAGATTAATATTTACGCATGTTTATAAATTTTACATCTTTAATTCTAATATATCGGCGGAAACTAAATATATCGCGACACGGGGGGGGGGGGGGGGGGGGGGGGGGGGGGGGGGGGGGGGGGGGGGGGGGGGGGGGGGGGGGGGGGGAAAAAAAAAAAAAAAAAAAAAAAAAAAAAAAAAAAAAAAAAAAAAAAAAAAAAAAAAAAAAAAAAAAAAAAAAAAAAAAAAAAAAAAAAAAAAAAAAAAAAAAAAAAAAAAAAAAAAAAAAAAAAAAAAAAAAAAAAAAAAAAAAAAAAAAAAAAAAAAAAAAAAAAAAAAAAAAAAAAAACAAGACACAAAAAAAAAATATAAAAAAATATTGTATTGTGACAAGCACAGAACACAACTTTTGATTACAGAAAATAAGAGAAAGGGGGGCGACCAGTCACACCAGATTTTATTTATAAAATGCAAGTGGTGATGTTTGGAACTAATAAGCTATGGGAAACTAGATATATCTCGACACAAAAAATCTGGTGTGACAAGGAGAGTACAAAACTTTACTCTTGCCGAAGGGTAAGACTCGTCTTGAGTCACACCAGATTTTTATATAAAAAATTATAATTAGGCCTCCCTTATTTATACATGTTCATATTAAATTATATTTTATATGAGTGAATATTTATTTATGACTCTATATTGACAACCTGAAGATGGTGTTAATCAAGACCGAAACGTGAACCCAGTGGGCCTTAATAAATAAAATAATCAATAGCTGCTATTCTTTTTATTTTGAATCAATAGTTAAATAAAAAAATATTTTATTTGTTTGTGTGGACTTAAAACTGTAAACAGCAATGCAAAAAAATTTTACTGAGAAGACTAATAAAAAAAAAAAAAAAAAAATAGAGCAATTCCTCGAAATAAAGATAATAAACGATGAGTTGCTATGTATATTTATAATTGTTTTCTTCTGCCAAATTACTAGGAAAAATTGGTGGCCGAAGTCAGAAAATTTTTAGGAGGGGTGGGGGGTGGGGATTTGGACCGTCATATCCCTATCGGCCTGAAAATACTTTGAGAATCATGTAACATCTACAAGCCAATATCAAAGAGAACAAATATTTTAGATTAAAATATACTCCTTGTGTACGTGTGTGTCTGTGTGGTGTGAGCGCGCGCGCGCGCGGGGACTTGTCTATGTGTGAGTGTGTGTGTGTCAAGGGCGGATACAGCGGGGGTAAGGGGGGTAATTCACCCCCCCCCGAGATTCGAAAAAATGCCTTTTTTCGCAAAAAAATTTATTTTTAATGTAAAATTTTTAAAATTAATACTTAAAAATTTGATGTGTATTTATATTCTGGCAAACAATTACAGAATGCGCTTTTAAATTGCCGAAATTAAAAAAAAATAGTGTGCTGTGCGACGAGTCACACCAGATTACCCCCCCCCCCCCGAGAAACACCTCTGGATCCGCCCTTGGTGTGTGAGCGCGCGCGCGGGACTTGTATGTGTGTGAGTGTGTGTGTGTGAGCGCGCGCGCGCGGGACTTGTGTGCGAGAGAGGGAGAAAGAGAATTTTACAGAATTAAATAATTATAGTTGTTTATCAAAGCGAATCAATCATATATAATTTACAACAAAATTAGAAAAAAAAAAAAATTATAAATATGACGAGAAATTAAAATGATTATCAACAGAAAGAGTTGAGGCCATCCTTGGCATCTATTTGCTTAAAAAAAAAAGCTCAACTCACCGTTGTGATTGCTGTCCATTTCTCTCTTCATTTGGTATTTTTCAAACACTCTCATACACTTATTAAGCACTTAACACATTCCCGTAATATTAATTAATCAATTAACACAAATTATAAACTTTATAAATCTAAAATTGACAATATATTCGCACTCCCGAAATCGCGTGGTTTAATTTACGACGAGCTGTTTTAGACTGGTTGGCGCAACTAGCCGGTTGGTGTGACGTCAGTAGATAGCGCTATTGCGGCCAATTCAACAATCAAATCATTTATAGAAGCTAATTTCATTTATATTTAAATTATTTATTAAAATATTTTTATTAATATTATTATTTTATTATTATATAGGGCTATTTTTTTTCAATGAGCTAAGAATATTAAAGTTATTTATTACAATATTACAGAAATATATGAAGCGAAATTAGAATCAATAGATTTATACAAGTGTTTCCTAACTTAGGGCATGAGGCTCTCAGGAGGGCAATTCGAATTTTTTTTTTTTTTTTTTTTTAAGTCATTTTGGCTGCAGAGGCCATTTGACTCTTATAAATTTATTTATTATTTATATTATACAGTATCGATGGCTTCCGGCGGGCGTTCAATGGTCTTGTTTTTCGGGGGCGACCTATCCCGATTTTCAGTACCACTTGGCGTTGCTTAACAACATTGATCTTGGTGGAATTCGAAAATTGAAAATTTACTTTTTGTGATTTTATTTAAGTCCGGATCGAAGTATTTATCGAATATGTTTTTAAGTCCACGGAGTCCAAAAAAGTGGTTTTCGCGACATGGTCTGTCTGTCTGTGAGTGTGGAACAAAATATCTCAGGAATTAAAAGAGCTACGAGGTTGCAATTTATTATTTATATTAGGCACCCCTCGAAAGGGTGAAAATAAATTTTTAAATAAAATCGGCCCAAAAGTAGTAGTACTTTACTGATGTACTTTTTCAGTTTTTTTTTCCGATTTTCTCAAAATTATAAATATTTTCCCATGTTTATAAATTTTACATCTTGAATTGCCGTGGGCCCTGGCAACGGAGAAGAGCAACGGTCACCACAATCGTTGCGATTAAGTGATGCCGAGCGCGGCGAAAGTTCGGGATTGGTGGCCCCGAACAATCATCGTGTGGAATGTCCCCCGGTATCCATTGGTACTTGTATTTAAAAATTATATGAATAAAGAAATAACTCCTAAATGGCCTCTGTAGCTGAAGAGTTAAAAAAAAAAAATTCGAAATCTTTATCTATTGATGAATCTGCAAACGCTGTACCAAAGAGAAGATCAAAGCCTTTCAAGATCCATTGCTTAGAGATGGGATGGCGAACCTTTTGAGGCGTGGGTCAAATTTGTTCAGAGGCATGGGGCGTAACTAGGAGGGTGCCGGGAGGCCTGCCCCTCCCCAGAAGGCTCGTGCCCCCCCCCCCAGAAAGCTCCTTGCTCCAAGAAAAATTGAGAAAATATGGGGCTTTCCAGGCCCACCGGAGGATGGCTGGTCCCATGCCTCCCCCCCAGGCAAATTCTCTAGTTACGCCCATGGTGGTCTTCAAACAATTTTGAAAGCAAAATAGAACAGCATCAAAAAAATAATTGATTTTTGAATTTTAAGAGAAGGTAAAAATTATTGTCAAAATAAATTTGGAAAATCGATTTTTAATCATTTTCAGAACATTTTGAGAATAAAAATTCATTGGTTTTGCTGGAATATTTTATAAACTAAGTTATTCAATCAATATCAAGGCCTAAATGTGTTTATTTAATTAAAAAACAATAAATAAATAAATTAGGATAATTAGAAAATGAAAGAGGCAGTTAAAATTTGAAGATGTAAAAGGCAATTAATAAACCCCCATTTTATGTGGTCGTAGTTAAATAAAAAAATGTCTATAGCTTTATAATTGATTGAAAAGACCAGTTTTGCATTTTTTTACAAATCCAACGACAACTAAGAGAGATAGAGAGATTTTTTGAAAAGCGAATGTGCGCGAGAAGAAAAGCCTAGACAAGAGTGAAGCGAGGCTCCCTGCCTGCAGTCTGGGCGCCGATCGAATTAGAAAAAACAAATTGATGCTCTCCCATCATTTGAAATAATTGACAAATTGATTGATTTCATCTTTTAATGCTTTTATAAAATTTTATTCGAAACTTTTTTAACTATAAGAATAAAAGACTGCATATTTATCTATAAAAAATTCAATCCTTTGAGAAAAAATAAAATTTCAAAATATTTTGTCTTCAATCAAGGGAGATGCTTATTTCTCATAAATATATTAAAATCCATCCCTTGAGACCTTTAGTTCAGTGCTTGTTAAACTTTTTGAGTCGCGGCCCCGTTGGCAACCAAATAAATATCTACGGCCCCCTATTTTTTTTTTTTTTCATTCTCTTGCTTTTTTTTTTTTTTTTTTCATTCTCTTGCCTATGTGTGTTCAATTTTAAGAATGAAGGAATTGAGCTAGGATGTTCAAATTTTATATTTAAGTTAGACACCCCCCTGAGGCGTGAAAATAAGCTTTTAATCAAAATCAGCCAAAAAGTACTAGTACTTTACTGATGTAGTTTTTCAGTTTTTTTCGATTTTCTCAAAGATCGCTCTAACGATTTTTTTTTTAAATCAATAAAACAATTATTTTTTAGATTCTCTTTAAAATGGATATTTTCATTTTGCCGTTGAAATCTGAAGACCACTTTACTCTTGTTCTTCATAGGAAAGATAGGTGAAATGGTTGCCATGGTAACAGAATTTAAATCTTTTACTTTTTAGATTAAAATTCATATAAATCAATTAATATTTAGATGCCCTTTTTAAAAAGTACATCACTAATATTTTGTGAAAATTGTTTGAAGTACTCAAATCATTTCATCTAAATTTAATTTTACTCTTTGATATTTAACCAGTGGCGGTCCCAGGATTTTGTCAAGGGGGGGGCCCAAATTTTTTTTTTCACTTAAGCTCTTTTTCGGTAGCGAAGGCCATTTAGACTAGACCTATTCTATATACGGTAATTATTTCACCTGGATTGGTAGCCAATGGCACAAAATTTATGATGTAGGGAAGGTGAAGATGAGCTCAAAAAAATTTTTTAAGGGTCGATCAAAATTTTAAAAAATTTCCAAATTCGTAAAAAATCGATTTTGGGAAAATTCGGGTACTAGTACTTTACTGGGTACTTTTTTAGTTTTTTCCAATTTTCTCGAAATTGCCTTTGAAGATTTCTTTCAATTTTTAAATAGTTGCTATTTCCGGGATAGAAAACAAATTGCGCTTCGTTTCTTCTTCAGGACACCTCGAGTACTAGTACCTTACTGGTGTACTTTATTAGTTTTTCCCAATTTTCTCGAAATTCTCTTTAAAGATTTCTTTCAATTTTTAAATGTTTGCTATTTCCGGGATAAAAAAAACAAATTGCGCTACGTTTCATCTTCAGGACACCTCGGGTACTAGTACTTTACTGGTGCACTTTTTGTTTTTTCCAATTTTCTCGAAATTCCCTTTAAAGATTTCTTTCAAATTTTAAATATTTGCTATTTCCGGGATAAAAAACAAATTGCGCTACGTTTCATCTTCAGGACCTCGAGTACTAGTACCTTACTGGTGTACTTTATTAGTTTTTTCCAATTTTCTCGAAATCCTCTTTAAAGATTTCTTTCAATTTTTAAATATTTGCTATTTCCGGGATAGAAAACAAATTGCGCTACGTTTCATCTTCAGGACACCTCGAGTACTAGTACTTTACTGGTGCACTTTTTAGTTTTTCCCAATTTTCTCGAAATCCTCTTTAAAGATTTCTTTCAATTTTTAAATATTTGCTATTTCCGGGATAGAAAACAAATTGCGCTACGTTTCATCTTCTTCAGGACACCTCGAGTACTAGTACTTTACTGGTGCACTTTTTTAGTTTTTCCCAATTTTCTCGAAATTCTCTTTAAAGATTTCTTTCAAATTTTAAATATTTGCTATTTCCGGGATAGAAAACAAATTGCCCTACGTTTCATCTTCAGGAAACCTCGAGTAGTAGTACCTTTACTGGTGTACTTTATTAGCTTTTCTAATTTTCGTTTTAAAGGTTTTATAATATTCAAAGCCTAGTGGGCTTGCTTCCTGGTCAAACCCTCCCTCTCTCTTACTCTGGACCCACAGATTTATCTCTCCACGAATATTAAAATTCAATTAATGTGCAATTTTGTAAATTTAATTTTTTATATCAATAATTACTAACAATGTATTTAATTTAATAATGTCAAAAGGCCAATTAGTAGAAATATACCTATTATTTAAATTATAATATTAAAATACTAATTTCTGATTATTATTAATTAATTTTATTGAAAATAATAATTTTTAATTGTCTCCAGGCTGACGCATTTCCTGGGCAACTCTCTTATATCTCATGATTAATGTACTCTTATGGAGGCACTGTCTCCTCTAAGTATCCACCCACTAATGTTGCTATTCCTCAAAGCTCTCCCTGGACTGTTACTTCTTATTTTGGTGTTTTTATTGATGTTTCCATTGAGGAGCAAGTTATTTATCTCGTTATATAAAATTTCTTTTAAATATTTTCTTATTTCTTCTATACAAATCAAATTGCGCCCCTCGAGTATTCGTACTTTACTGATGTACTTTTTTTAGTTTTTTACAATTTTATCAATATAAAAAAAAAGACCGAGCTCCGGCTCGGTCGATATCTTAAATATCTTCTACCTTTTATGTTTAATGATATTAAGCCTCCTCAAATTTTGTATCGTTTTTTGAGTATAACTCGGAAAAATAATTGATATACAAAAATAACAAAAGTAGATTCTTAATCAGTGGCGTAGTGAGCTTAACTCGCGCCCGGGGCCCAATATCTTTTTAGCCCCCCCCCCCCCCCGCATTCGAAAACCATAACAATATACAGGGGCGTATATAGACATTTTTTTGGGAGGGTCCGAACTCAAAAATGTTCTTGCCTGCGGAAAATTTTTTGCCCTGCTGTTAAAATCTTTTTTACCTTTTTTTTTAGGGAGGCTATGTTTTGCGGGGCATGATGACCCCCCTTGCCCCCCTCTCGCTACGCCACTGGACAAATAACAAATTTTGATTTCCTTAATACTAACTCACTCTCACTTTTTAGGAAATTAGTTTAAACTTTGATTTTCTTGCCAATTTAATTAAAAAATATTATTTTTCTGTTAATCAGTATACTCTTATGATTTTCTTTTTTTAAATAAATTATTTTAAATATTTCTCAGAATTTTATAATTTGGTGATCTTTTCTATGGACCATTTTCGGTGTTGGTACAATATCGATTTTCAGGCTTATAACTTATCAAGAAATCTCTATATAATGTCCGTCTTTCCATCTGTCACACTCTATTTATGCAACTTCCCGTTGAAACGAAATTTTTTTATGGATTACAGGAAAATTATTTTCATCCCGATTATTTCAAATCACTAAAGGATATTTTTCAGTGTTTCTCAACAAGAAAGATATCGCCCCTAGAGTTGAAGTCATTGCTCAAAAAAAAAAAAATTCTAAAATAGACAAGTTTCTAGAAGTAAAAAAAAAAAAAATAATAATAAAACTTTTTTTTCTCTTATCCTATATACATGGGCGTAACTAGCCCCCCCCCAGCCAAATTCTCTAGTTACACCCATGGTGTTCTTCAAACAATTTTGAAAGTAAAATGAGAACAGCATCAAAAAAATAATTGATTTTTGAATTTTAAGAGAAAGTAAAAATTAATATGTCAAAATAAATTTGGAAAATCGATTTTTAATCATTTTCAGAACGTTTTGAGACTAAAATTTGATTGTTTTTGCTTGAATATTTTATATACTAAGTTATTCAATCAATATCAAGGCCTAAATGTGTTTATTTAATTAAAAAACAATAAATTAGAAAATGAAAGAGGCAGTTAGCATTTGAAGATGTCAAAGGCAATAAATAAACCCCCATTTTATGTGGGCGTAGTTAAATAAATAAATGTCTATAGCTTTATAATTGATTGAAAAGACCAGTTTTGTATTTTTCCACAAATCCAACGAAAAATAAGAAAGATATAGCGACTTTTTGAAAAGCGAATGTGCGCGTGAAGAAAAGCCTAGACGAAAGTGAAGCGAGGCTCCCTGGCTGCACTCTGGGCGCAGATCGAATTAGAAAAAACAAATTGATGCTCTCCCAGCATTTGAAATTATTGGCAAATTGATCTTTTTATGAAATTTTATTCGAAACTTTTTTTTAACTATAAGAATAAAAGAATGCATATTTATCTATAAAGAATTCAATCCTTTGAGAAAATTTCAAAATATTTTGTCTTCAATCAAAGAGATGCTTATTTCTCATAAATATATTAAATAATAAAATCCATCCCTTTAGACATTTAGTTCAGTGCTTGTTAAACCTTTCGAGTCGCGGCCCCTTTGGGACCCTCACGGCCCCCCCGTTTACATTCTCTTGCCTATGTGTGTTCAATTTTAAGCATGAAGGAATTGAGCTAGGAGGGTGAAATTTTTATATTTAAGTTAGACACCCTCCTGAGGCGTGGAAATAAGCTTTTAATCAAAATCAGCCAAAAAGTACTAGTACTTTACTGATGTAGTTTTCAGTTTTTTTATCAAAATTCGCTCTAACGATTTTTTTTTTTTTAATTAATAAATCAATTATTATTTAGATGCCCTTTTAAAAAGTACATCAGTAATATTTTGTGAAAATTGTTTGAAGTACTCAAATCATTTCATCTAAATTAAATTTTACACTTTGATATTTACCCAGTAATACAAGATGGAAATATCGCTTGTGTTCAAATAAATATAACACCATGTGATGATGAAGAAGTGAAAGATTTTACATCTAACTAAATATTATAACTATCATTTATTTGGCAATATTCTCTGACTGCTTAATTAATTTTTTTTTCTCGTTCATTTTTTTTAATAATTCTTCCAAATGTCCAAAAAAAAAAAATTTAACATAAAAGCTATTAAATTATTATTATTAAAAGAGAAAGAATGTTTCTTAGAAACGAGGGGAGGGGCGCCTGGCGACAATCAGAGCAGAGTGGTGGGGGAGCCTGCAACTCGCCACCCTCCCCTCTTTTGGTCAATTTAAGAGCTCGAATTGGAAATGAATAAAAACATTGATAATTCAAATGTCTCTAACTCGGAAACGGCGCATCCAATTCGCATCGGATTTTTTGTAATGAGTTTAGAATTTCCTAGAGAATATTCACATGCAACTAAAATTGAATAATTAAGAATATATTTTTTTTTCTTAATCTAACCACCCGTTCAACCAATCAAATGATAGTAAAAAGGATCATCGTTCTATATTCTCTGAAATTTTCCCTTTTATCTGTATATAAAATTTTCAAACAGTTTTTTTTTTTTTATTTCTCTTTATTAGCAATCTCCGCACTGCCCTCGGGGCTGCGTGAGGTTAGCGTGCTAACCTCGTATACCAAACGTCGCGGGTTCGGACCCCAGGCAGTCCGATGATTTTATTTAAGCCAATTGGATACCAAATGGCTTAAATAAATGCCTGGACCCCTATATGTATATTTATCAATAACGGTTATCGTCTAAAGTCTTAAATGGCCTGAGTTGCCGAAAAGACTGTGTGAATGTGTGTGGAGTGGAGTGTGAATGAGAAAAAGTGTGAATGTTTTAAAAAAAAAAAAAAAATCTCCGCACTGCCAATTTTTATTAAATAAACGAATATTATATAAATTTTAAATAAATACCTTAGGGGTTGTCTACATATTACGTAACGCGTTAGAGGGAGAGGCATGGGCGTAACTAGGGGGTGCCGGTGGGGGGGTGCATGGCTCCCTGCCCCAAGAAAATAGGGGCTTTCCAGGCCCACCGGAGGATAGCTGGTCCTATGCCCCCCCCCAGCCAAATTCTCTAGTTACGCCCATGTTGGGGAATAAAAAAAGAGAAAAATTTTCATAATATATTTTTCTAGACAAACTATTGAATGAGGTGGCACAAAGAACACAAACAAATTGTAAGTTTATCTACAGTATTTTTTTTTAAATTTAAAATAAATAAATTTATTTAGGTACTATTTGTTTGACGTTTTTCTGCCACTTCAATTCAATCAACTTTTAAATCTATTTATATTTAATATTTATTATATTTAAAATATTTAATATAATAATATATAATAATCTTAATAATGGTTTATTTAATTAATAAACAAATTTATTAATAATTTAATTTAATATATTAATAAATTTAACAGTTAAAATATATTTAATATATTTATTTAAAATCATAGTGAATTTTGACAGATATATTTTGAAAATACGAGGTTATGTTCAAAAACTTTCTCTGTCAATTATAACATTATGCGGACATTCACCTCCGATCAGCTCCATCCATACCAATATTCACGTTTTCTATTAATATCTTGAAGCAAATACCAATTTAAAGCAATTAAAAACAGTTTAAACTTTTATACACCTGCTTCGTCTTTGCTATTATCGCAGCTCCAACGTAAACACCACCAAAAGCTCTGCTCTTATCGCTTATCGCAGCTCCAATATAATCGCACC
>JAKCPI010022125.1:0-13074 GCA_023213315.1 Euborellia annulipes | reverse complement strand
AAATTGAAGTTCTACCACCCCTTTGTTTTGTTATACCTACCAATCCTATTATGTATTCGAAATTTCAGCCCTCAATCTTATATACAAGAGAGTGCTCATCGACTTTGAAATATCTTATTTTATGAAAAAATCTTTACAAAGAACTTGCCAGGATATTAATTAAAAAAACGAAACTATGCATCAATTTTAATTTAAAAATAGTATATACTGAACTGTAACAAAACAAACAACAAAACAAGATCAAACATTTTTCAGAAAAATTCTAAAAACAACTCCCAATTGAGTATCCTCTTCCTCTACAGCTAGCCAACTGAAATTTTTACAATGTTATTACTATGGATTTGCCTACATGTTACAAATTTGTGAGATGATCAAACTGAAATTAAAAAAAAAATTTTTGGACCACCTCTACTTGCCCATACATATGATACTTAATGCAATTATTGGGCCCATTTAATTAATAAAGTTTTCCGAAACTTCTCAGTAATTGTTAAAAATTGCAAGCTTTATATTTTTTGGCTTCCTCTGCTCCTCTTCCTTTTGTTTAAATAAACAGCCACTGACTTCATTGGCTGATATTTTTTTATATTAGTATATAATTGAATTTCATATCTTGATTTCTAACAGTTTTTTTCTTTGTTGCAGGTAAGCATCCGGCATTTTTAATTTCCTGTATTAATTGTAAGTAGTAAGTAAACAACTAAATTAAAATAATCGATTGTATATGGCAATAAGGAAGTTTAATTTCCATTAGGATTTTCGTTCAGTGAAAGATATTTTGAGTATTATGCGTTTATTTTGGAGACTAGTCTTCGGAGGGCTTCGTGTCTAGCCAGGAGAGCTTTATACTACCTCTGGATCCCCTCCAGCTGGCTCGGGCCCGCCTTTTGAAAAAAATGTCCCAAAAGTATTAGTTAGGGTAGGCGCAAACGGGTAACTTTAGTCACGCAACATTTTCTGTCACTGTCACCTTTCAAAATCTGGCCGCGCCAACGAGTAGGCGACTGTCACGGTGATTTTTTACAAATAATTAATTCAGTTGTAAAATGGACTTCGTTGAGACTGCAGTTGTGTGCGTTCTTTCCAGGAGGGTGCCTAACTTAAATATAAAATTTCAACCTCGTAGCTCTTTTAATTCCTGAGATATTTTGTTCACAGACACACACACACACACACACACACACACAAATACAGACCAACTTGCAGGACCCACTTTTTTGGACTCAGGGGATCTCAAAACATGTATATCCATCAAAATCTCGAAACAGTCAAGTTACAAACTGTCACGTGTGCGTGACAGTTTAGTCACGGAGAAGTTGTTTGCCCTAGTGACATAAAGGTCACTCTACTGTCACGTCACTTAGTGTGCGTTACTCCCATAAAAACCTATGTGACGGCACATACTGCTAGTGACAAAATTGTTGTGTGTCAAAAGTCACCCTTGTGCGCCTGCCTTAAGTGATATACTTTTCAGTTTTTTTTTTTTTTTTTTTTTTTTCAATTTTCTCAAAATGTGCTCTAACGATTTTGATTAAAATTCAAAAATCTTTTTTTGCTCTTTTAGATGCTCTTTAAAAATGTATATTCTCATTTTGCCCCCATAATTGTTTGAAGCACACTTTACTCTTTACTTCATAGGAAAAATAGGAGAAATGGTTGCTATGATAACAAAATATAAATATTTTCCCATGTTAAATTTTACATCTTAAATTTTAAAGGTGTGTACACATCTACGCTCTGCACGGTCAGCACACATTTGTTAGATTAGTACGGGTTTTGAGATGCTCGCGAGCTGCTCAAACCCGTACTAATCTAACGAACATGGTGCTCGCGAGCGGAGCAGAGCGCAGATGTGTACGCACCTTAATATATCAGCCCTCGAGCTTGGCGTAGTTGGTTGCGCGCCTGCCTTGTATGCCAAATGCCAAGGGTCGAGGGTTCGGATCCCAGGCAATCCGATGATTTTATTTAAGACATATGGATACCACATGGCTTAAATAAGAATGCCTGGACCTCAATCAGGGGCTTATATAAGGGGGGGGCGAGGGGGCCCGGGACCCCCGAAATTTCTCAAACACATATACACATATAGGGATATACAGAAATCAGCGCAACAAATTTTTCCGCAGGATGGAAAAGTTTGGTTCCGCAAAAAGAAAAAAATGTTCCGCAAAAAGTTTCGTGTGAAAAAAAATTTAGTTTCTTAAATAAAAAATTTTACGAGGAAAAATTTTTGAGTTCAAGCCCCCCCCCCCCGAAAAAAATTTCTATATACGTCCCTGCTCAATATATATATTTTCACAATAACGGTTATCGTTTAGTCTCTTATGGCCGACTGTGTGTGAACGGAAAAAAGTGTGAATGTTTTTTTAATTAAAAAAAAAAAATTCTAATATATGTGGGGAAACTAAATATATATCAACACAAAAAAATCTGGTGTGAAAAGCATAGAACACAACATTCAATTACCAAAGGTAAAAGAAAGTTATGTGCTGTGCAATCAGTCACACCAGATTTAAAAAAATTATTTCAATTTACGCGCCATCTACGGGTACGCCCTCTATTCCTCTTTGAATTCGCATCTTTTTTTTTTAGAGGAGATAGAGAGCGTCCTTGGAGTCAGTTGGCGCTCTGCCTCGCGGTTTGCTCACTACTCCCTCACATTTTTTATTAAAAGTTTTTTTTATTTTGTGATTATCAGTGCTCATCAGTGTTTTAATTAGTGCTTGTGAATTATGGATTATTATTTTTAATGGTCGTCATCTTCTTTCGTCTTAGAAATGTTAGTCTCAAACTGTGGGGCTTGCTCAGGACCAATTTTAATGGTATTTATATTTAAATTAATTCTCACATTCACACTCTCTCTCTCTTGTCTTGTAAAATTATGTATCCTAAAATTTACTACCATATAATTTTATTATATACAGGGATAACATAATTTTATATTTGGTGAAAATATTATTATTTTTTATTATAGAAATTTCTTAAATCATTTTATTGATCAGTTATTAATAGATTTTCTAAGAATCGCCATTAACTTGTCCACTTGAATGTCACTTGCATGAGAGAATCAAATCATACAGCAAGCTTGTTCTCCCTCTAGTTCGAATTCTCCCCGCTTGGAGTGCTGCCCTCATTCCTATATCAAAGTGCCTTTTTGCCTTTTTTTTAATATTACACACAATTCAAAATTCATCTTTTCTTAAAATGAATTTTATTTGTTTGATTTTCATATTGAAACATATATTTTAATTTTGTATCTTTTTTAGGCTTTTATAATGATAGTTGATGATCAGAAATAATTTTTCCTATTATTTTTCTCCATTTAACCAGTGGTGTAGTGGCAAATTTTTGAGTGTGGGAACGCTAAATACATGACTTACCAATGGGGGGGGTGCTTCCGGGGGCTATGAGGCACGTTTGTAAAGTATTATTTTATTTTCTTGGGTAAATAATTTTAATTGTTATTATTATTATTATTATTATTTTTTTAATGAGTGAAATCAGTGTGGGAACGCCGTTCCCACGCGTTCCCGCTCCACTACACCCCTGCATTTAACTTTTTAACTAAATCGGCCACTAATGTACTTTTCACTTATTTTTGGTTTCCTCAAAATTCGGTTTAAAGATTTTTAATAAAAAATTTATTTTGTCATTTTACTTTCAAAATAGTTTGAAACAATTTACTATTGTAATTCAGAGAAAATAAATGGTTGTATTGGTACAAAATGTAAATATTTTTCAATGATTATAAAATTTTTCTTTTTGCCGGGGGGCCTGGCAACGGATAAAAGCAACAGTCACCATAATCGTTGCCGTCAAGTGATGCCAAGCACAGCGAAAGCTCGGGATTGGTGACCCCGTGCAATCAGCGTGTGAACCCCCCCCCCCCCCCCCCCCCCGGTAGCCATCGATAGTATGTATTTTCAATTGAATAAATAAATTTTTCACCCTTAAATGGCCTCTATAGCCGAAAAGGGTTAAAAAAATAAATTTTTTTATTTCTAAAATATACGGAATTAGTTTATTTTGATTGGTATCAGATGGAAAATAGTTTAAAATAAATATATGAAAATGTTTCTATGAAAAGAAGCTCAACAAAAAAATAAACAAAGAAATTGAAATAAAATGGCCCCATTTTGTGTTTATTCTCTTCCTTATTGACGGCCCCATCATCTCCTTTTTGCTCTTTTTTTCACGGAAGTGCTTTGAGTTGAAACTCAGCTCCATTTAAAGGATAAAAAAAAGAGTAAAAAGAGTTGTCTCATTTTTTCAAATTACGTTTAGGTCGCTTGTCAGATACGTCTTGCATATGTGGGTGGATACGTTAAGAAAACTATAGGCTCAAATAATTATAGAAATTTATTAAAAACTTGTATGAATCAGAAAATGGTCGTTACTTTTCGTAAATAGTCAACATTTCTATTTACAAAAAAAAAAAAAAAAAATGTTATGCCTTTCAAAATGAATAATTAACAAACTATCTTTGGTTTCGCGTTAATATAATTACCATATAACAGTGGTTACCAAACTTTATGTTTCCACGCCTCCCTTATGACGTCACTCCCCCAGTTTATATATAAAATAATACAAACACAAAATATTTTATTACAAACTAAGACAAAGAAGATCTCTATATCCGGTGGGGGGTAGGCATGGCCTCGTCAAGGCTTCGGCTAGCCTCGTCTTCCTCCGCCCGAGCTCGAATGTTGTAACGCTTTTTTGTTACGCTGCGTGATGATTTCTGCCAATACACCCGACTGTAAGCCGCGTAAAAGAACTTCGTTCCAAAAGAATAACAATATTTTATTATTGTCTTTTAATGAAAGTAGGCATACTCAATACAAATTTTTTTTTATTTATTATTTTATTTATAAAAAACCTCTCAGTTTGGAAAACGCTGCCATATAATATAATAGAAAACAAAAATTATATGTTCCGAAATTTACGTTTTTATTTACGTATAGCTTGCTCTACTTTTAATTAAGACGATACTAATGATTGTTTATATTGATTTTTTAGTATTTTCGGTAACTTAGGCTATATAGACTTATAAACTTTTAGACGATACTCATTATAATAAAACGATATACATGTATATTGGGGTCCAGCCATTTGGCATTCAAATGATTTAAATAAATTCATCGGACTAACTGTGAACCAAACCCGCGCCTTTAGGTTATCAATAATTACATATGTCAACATTACTTACCTCTCGGCCAAGAGGGGATAAATGATTTAATGCAATCTTATTAAAATAATTCTCCCAGCTCTCTTATCATGGTAGTAATTAAGATAAAGGCAAATCTGGATAGGAAGTAGAAGCGCGGCGTTTCGGCGCCGGGGAGTCTCCCCCTCAGGACTTTGCGATCGATGTTCTGGAGAGGTAGGGGTACCCGGAAATGGCGCCACGGTGTCGACGACCCTTCCCCTTTGCCCTTTTTCAGGGCAACTCGCGAATTTCGGGAGGGAAGGATAGGGAGGGGGAGAGTGATGGTCATTGCACCTTGCCTGCTGACAATCAACACGCCCTACAATCAACCCTTTCTCGCTCAAATGAATTTTTTTTCATTAGGAGTCGAATAAAATTGAATTTATTTCAATTGCTTTCAAATAAATAATTAACGAATTATCTTTTTTATATCAATATTATACTAAATATAAATTTATTTAATTTAAATTTGAAACTCTATTAGTCCTAATCTAATTAGAAATATACTCAATGTTGAGGTTCAGTAGATAGCTCCTTAGCCCTCGGACTTGGAGTAGTTGGTAGCGCACCTACCTTGTATACCAAGAGTCCAGGGTTCGAATCCCAGGCAGTCCGATGATATTATTTAAGCCATTAGGAAGTCCAATATTTTTTTCTTCCATAACCTATAATTTTTTTTATATATTCAGAAACTAGACTTTCTCCCGAGTAAAATGATATATAATATTAAAAACTCGTTGGGTTATTTCTTTGTATAATGGGCAGTAGCGTAGCGAGCCTAACTCGCGCCCGGGGCCCAATATCTTTTTAGCGCCCCCCCCCATTCGAAAACCATATAATATTATATGTAAAATATACTCGCAAATTAATAAATAAATAAAGTCATAGGCTCAAGCTAGACTTTAAATTTGAGACAAAATTTTTTGTTTTGCGGATCATTTGGCGCCCCTTTGTGAGTAGCGCCCTGGGATGATGACCCCCTTGCCCCTCCCTCGCTACGCCACTGATGTGGGGCAAAGTTGTGCGCTCGGCCTAGTCCGACCCTTTATTATATTAATCGGTTGGCTTAGGGGTTGAAAAATTAAAATTATTTTTCTCTAATTTTATTTCATTACCAAGTGAACCCAAATAAATGACAATATTCAAAAATTATGTTTGGAATTATTTTATTTATTTATTTGTACAAATTCTCTTAACAGATTTAATGCTCCAAGCAGAGGGTTGTTAGGGTCAAGGGCGGTCCCAGAGGGGGAGGTCAAGGGGGCCGTGACCCCCCCCCCCCAAAAAAAAAATCTTTCTTTTTTTTTAAGACACACTTTTTTCCCACTTACTCTCCTATTCACACAATCTTTTCGGCAACTTAGGCCATTTAAGACTTAAACAATACTCATATTTGATTATTATATATTTATTGGGGTCCAAACCCATTTATTTATACTATAAAAAAAAAAAAAAAAAAAAACAGTGAGCCCCCCCAAAAATGTAAGGCTAAGACCGCCCTTGGTTAGGGTTGATTGATTAGGGATATAAATATCTAATCCTATTAATATTTTAAATCATATGTTATTTTTCCATCTTTAAATAAAGTTAGATTAGAGGAAAAAAGTATTTTTTATTTTTTTATAAAATGGGGATTCTTATTCTGATTCTTTTATATAGAGATAACAAACAGGCATAAACCTCTCTCTCAGTTGAGTGCAAAACGAGTTAGCCATCGGGTCTCTCTCTCTCTCTCTCTTTTTCTCGTGTTCTTATGTGTAGTGTAGTGAAGTGAATAATTATAATACTCACCCCGACAATGTAAACCAGCCCACCTCTTTGAACGTGTTTTAAAGGTAATTAGTAAGCCTATTCTTTTTTTCCATTGAAGAAAAAATATGGTGTGACTGGCGCACAGCACACAATTTTCTCTTACATTCGGTAATCGAAAGTTGTGTTCTGTGCTTGTCACACCAGATTTTTTTTGTGTCGACATATATTTAGTTTCCGCCGATATATTAGAATTCATGATGTAAAACTTCTAAGTTTGGGAAAATATTTCTATTTTTCTACCATGAGAACGATTTCTCTTATCTTTCTTATGAAGTACATGAGTAAAGTGGTCCTCAGAAAATTTCAAGGGCAAAATGAGAATATACATTTTAAAGCATCTAAAAAATAAATGATTTATGAATTTTAATCAAAATCGTTGGAGCGAATTTTGAGAATATCGAAAAAACTGAGTAACTACATCCATTGGCGTAGCCAGAAATTTTTGATGGGGGGGATCAAGAAATTTTTTTCAAAAATTTAAGATTATTTATTTTAGGGTATTTATAAATCATTTTGGTTTGTTTTTTTAGCTAGAGTAAATTATTATATTTTACTTTCTCTTACCCTATGTGAAATATAATTTGTATTAAATATTTAGTCATGGCTTGGGTCTCATGGGGGGGGGGGGGGGGGGTTGAACCCCAAAACCCTCCCCTGGCTACACCTATGACTACATCACTAATCTTTGGACGATTTTGTTTCTAAGCTCATTTTCACGCTTTAGGGGGGTGTGAGAGTCACACCAGATTTTTTTTTCATATAATTTCTTTTTTATATTTTCTTTTTCTTTTTTATAAATCTCTGGTTCAGATATTGAAAGAGTAAATGAAGGAGAAATTTATCAACTCCAGGTTTTAGATTTTTCCCGATTTCCGTTTAAGATGTAAGTTTTGAAGGATCTTAAAGGCAGAAATAAGTTGGAAACGGCCTGTGCCCTTTAACAGAGGCTGGCATTGGCCGTTGACCCGACGGCCTAGGCCTAGCTCGATCGATCCCTGCCCCGCCCTCCAGCCCAGCATCCCCGCATCCCCCAACAACCCTTAATTAATCGTCTTCGATCAGGCCCTTTTTATCGCCATAATCCTGCCTAAAATTCATTCACCCAAAGAAAATCACTTCCCTAAAATCAGGCAAAAATACTTAGGAACATAAGAACACTGACTAGCCAATTTCTAAATGAATTTCAAAAAATATCTTTAAATATTTTGCTATCTCTTATTTTAATATTCAGACGATTGTATATTTTAACGATATATTGATAATAACTATATAAATTTGATGATAACCATATATTTTTATGGATAATAATTAAATCGTATTGATTAGATGAGAAATGAAACACTTATGTTTGAATTACAGTATTAGATCAGAAATGTATCTTCTACTCCATTGGTCAGGAATGATGATAGTTTAAAAGGAAATAACATAATTTCTTTAATCTTAAAAATTTTAAATCTACGATATTAAAAATTAATTGACTCCCGAATTTAATATTTCTATTGACTATATAGGCTATATATCCTGCATAGTATTGGAAATCTACAGTAGTACAGCATCTATGCCAATAAAATTCGCAGATTACACGTATCTATTTAAATTTTTTGCACTATTATTAGGTGACAGAGGGGGCGATTAGCCGAGGAGATAAATCATTTAAGCTTATAATCCTGAGTTGAAGACATGTAGAGCTCAAATTCATCTCGTTGCAAAATATTATCCAACTTTATTTGAGATAGGCCTACCTCCTCCTGAGGAAGGAAACGGGAACCCACCTCAGTATTATTCCCATGAAAGACACTTCTCAGAGTAACCACATCGCATCAGGTCTGACACTAATGACTGAAGAGATTAGATAATGTGCCTACAATAGATTTTTTACTTTCTCTTACCTCTATATATATGTTAATATATATAGAGAGAGAAAGTATTGGATTCATGTCAAAAATTCGATGTCGAGATTTTGATGGATCTTCACGTTTTGAGGTCCCCTGAATCCAAAAAAGTGGTTTTCGCGACATGGTCTGTCTGTGTGTGTGTGTGGTCTGTGAACAAAATACCTCAAGAACGAAAAGAGCTAGGAGGTTGAAATTTTATATTTAAGTTAGGCACCCCCATGGGACGTGACACGAAGCTTTTGAACAAAATTGGCCAAAGAGTACTAGTACTTTACTGATGCACTTTTTCAGTTTTTTTCGATTTTCTCTAAATTTGCTCTTTTCTTAAAATTCAAAAATCAGTCACACCAGATTTTTTAAAAATATAATCTTTTAAATACATATACGCTATCATAACTACAGTTATATAAGCCCTATATCTTATGTCATTATTTTTTTACAAACATTTCAATATAAGAAAATGCCCAAGGGGCTTGGAGTAGTTGGTAGCGTGCCTACCTTCTATACCGAACGTCTCGGGTTCGACCCCAGGCAGTCCGATAATTTTATTTAAGGCATTTGGATACCAAATGACTTCAATAAAAATGCCTGGACCCCACAATTGATATATTAAACATACTGATTATCGTAAAAAGTCTTAAATGGCCTCAGTTGCCGAAAAGACTGTGTGAATGTGTGTGAATGTGAGTGTGAATGAGAAAAAGTGTGAATGTTTTAAAAAAAAAAAAAAAAAAATATAAGAAAATAAGTAATAACATTGTAATATATTTACTTGATTTTTAAAATCTATTGCAGTCCTGTCTGCTGATGATAGTATAATAATTTTAGACTTAAATGTCATGCAATTTGAAAGTTTTATTGGCATAGACAGTTCTGCCCTTTGACTGAGCTTGAGTTTTTGATAACTTTAATTCATTTAATTTGATAGTTTTGTCTATATATTTATTTATTTATTACTAATATCGATTGCTACTCGGGGACGTTTCACACTCGTGTTTCTCGGGACCAATCCTAGATTCTTCCGTGCTTTGTCATTGCTTATTATCAAAGACAGTGGTTGTTGCTCTTCTCTGTTGCCAGGTTTCCCTGTCATGTCGAAGACAAAAAATAAAAGAAATTCTGAATTTTTTCATTTCACCCTGTCTCGTAATTTTTGGTAGAATTATCTCTACCTACAAATTGTTAGATTTTCAATGTCTTCTCATGTTAAATTAATACTTTCTCGTTCCTTAAAACAAATCTCATAATTAGGTCCGGTGTCGTGAGGAGAGAGATGACATTCTCACCTAGCCCCGGTGCTAATTTTGTCCCCTTTCTATTTTGAAGAAGAGATCTGGGTCGAGTGTGACTTTGACCCATCCCCTCTTGTCTTTGTCCCTTGGCTGCATCCCAGCGCATCGCTCGAATTAGGTGACCCTCTTTTTGGAGAACAAAATCTTATTAATAAATTATTTCTCATATTAAAATATGGAATAGTAGATGGTTGACAAAAAATCTGGTGTGACTGTCGCTACAGCACACAACTTTCTCTTCCTTCGGTAATCGAAAGTTGTGTACTGTGCTTGTCACACCAGATTTTTTGGCGATGTATTTAGTTCCCGGCGTAGGGAATATTTGAATTCAGATGTAAAATTTATAAGTATGGGAAAATATTTATATTTTGTTACCATGGCAACCATTTCTCCTATCTTTTCTATGGAGTGCAAGAGTAAAGTGGTCTTCAAACAATTTTGAGGGCAAAACGAGAATATACATTTGAAAGAGCATCTAAAAAATAATTGATTTTTGAATTTTAATCAAAATCGTTAGAGCGAATTTTGAGAAAATCGAAAAAAACTGAAAAAGTACATCAGTAAAGTACTAGTACTCTTTGGCCGATTTTGATTAAAAGCTTATTTTTCCGGTCCCGGGGGGTGTTTAACTTATATATAAAATTTCAGCCTCATAGCTCAATTCCTTCATGCTTAAAAGTGAACACAGACACACACACACACCCACCCACACACCCACCCACCCACACACCCACCCACCCACACACCCACCCACAGACAGACCATGTCGCGAAAACCACTTTTTTGGATTCAGGGGACCTCAAAACGTGAAGATCCATCAAAATCTCGACATCGAATTTTGACATGAAACCAATACTTTCTCTCTATATATATATTACATATATACATAGGTAAGAGAAAGTAAAAATAGGCTTTTTTATGAAGTGGCTGTAGTATTTAAACAATAGGTGAGGGAGGGGGCAGCCAGGAAGTAATCCTCTACGAAATGAAACTCAAGAGTAGTGAAATATATTGTCGATATTGATCGCTTTGTTAAACAAAGGATTATTATATAAATAATATACCATCTAGACTTTATTATACAACCAAATTAATATAAAACATGACATCTCTTTGGGCTGATTAGCATCCTAAAACTGCAAAGATGAGAAAAAAATTATTGGTTAAAAAAATTATTTTACTTATCAGTGAAAATAGGCCGATTGTAATAGTAAAAAATTTCGACCTCGATTTTTTGATGATTCTTGACAGACATTATTCTCATGGCTGGGGTCCTGGGTTCGCTTCCCTTCCCAAGCCAGAAAAATGTATTTCATTTGAATTGACTACAAATCATTTGAAATAAATAGGGATGGGGTCTAAAAGGCCTTAGATGTCGAAAAAGACCTAAGAAAAAAAAATTATTAACTAGGTAGAGCATTGTTTGAAAAAGTTGTTGATTTTTACTTTCTCGTATAGAGAAAGTTATGTAATCGTAAAAAAATTCGACTTCGAGATTTTGATGTTTCTCCACGTTTTAGACCTCCCTGAGTCCAAAAAAACCATTTTTGGCATTATGTCTGTGTGTGTGTGTGTGTGTGTGTGTGTGTGTGTGTGTGTGTGTGTGTGTGTGTGAACACGATTGCTTAAAAACCAAAGCAGCTAGATCGATAAAATTTGGTATATGCTCCTTACACTAAAATTGTAGATTTCTATCAACTTTTGGAGTAAATACGTCACTTCGAAGTAGTACTTTACTTAAAGTTTTTTCCCAAAATTTGGAAATTTTCAATTTTTTTGTTATATTATGATAAAATACTCTATTTTTAAAAAGTTTTTATTCTTTGACATTTTTTCGAAAACTGAATAGTTTTTGAAATAATCAAAGAAGAAATAGAAAATTTTCGTTAATTTTGATAAAAAATCAAAACAAAATCATACAGGTGTCATTAAAAAAAGGGCAAATATAAACAAATTCATTTGTTTATATTTACCCTTTTTTAATGACACCTGTATGATTTTGTTTTGATTTTTTATCAAAATTAACGAAAATTTTCTATTTCTTCTTTTGATTATTTCAAAAACTATTCAGTTTTCGAAAAAAATGTCAAAGAATAAAAACTTTTTAAAATAGAGTATTTTATCATAATATAACAAAAAATTGAAAATTTCCAAATTTTGGAAAAAACATTTTAAGTAAAGTACTACTTCCAAGTGACGTATTTACTCCAAAAGTTGATAGAAATCTACAATTTTAGTGTAAGGAGCATATACCAAATTTTATCGATCTAGCTGCTTTGGTTTTAAGCAATCGTGTTCACACACACATCCAGACGTAATTCCAAAAGAATATACGAGAAAGTCTCGGGGAAGTCAATCCCCATATTTTCAAACAACACTTGATTGATGATTGATTTTTGTTAAAAAAAAAAAAAAAAAAAGAATGCCTGTACTCCAAATATATATGATTATTAAATATTGAGTATCGTTTTTTATATGGCCCTCGGGGCTTGGTGTAGGGGTTAGCGTGCTAACCTCGTATACCAAACGTCGGTTCGGACCCCAGGCAGTCCGATGATTTTATTTAAGCCAATTGGATACCAAATAGCTTAAAATAAGAATGCCTGGACCCCATTGATGTATATTAAATCAATAACGGTTATCGTAAATGTCTTACATGGCCCGAGTCGCCGAAAAGACAGTGTGAATGCGTGTGTGAGTGTGAATGAGAAAAAAGTGTGAGTGTTAAAAAAACCGAATCAGATATAAAAAAAAAAAATTAACCCCAATATAGTATATTAAATACTGTATATGATAATTAATATATATAAATATGGTTTCACATAAAAGACTAAAAAAAAATTTTTAACATTTTTATTTCAAC
>JAKCPI010022124.1:0-19304 GCA_023213315.1 Euborellia annulipes | reverse complement strand
AATAATTAATTTTCCTACTATTTTTCTCCACTTAACCTAGTGGGGTAGTGGCAAATTTCAAGTGTGGGAAACGCTAAATACATGACTTACCAATGGGGGGGTGCTTCCGTGGCTATGAGGCACGTTTGTAAAGTATTATTTTATTTTCTTGGGTAAATAATTTTAATTGTTATTTGTTATTATTATTATTATTTTTTTAATGAGTGAAATCAGTGTGGGAACGCCGTTCCCACGCGTTCCCGCCCACTACACCCCTGCATTTAACTTTTTAACTAAATCGGCCACTAATGTACTTTTCACTTATTTTTGGTTTCCTCAAAATTCGGTTTAAAGATTTTTTAATAAAAAATTTATTTTGTCATTTTACTTTCAAAATAGTTTGAAACAATTTACTACTGAATTCAGAGAAAATAAATGGTTGTATTAGTACAAAATGTAAATATTTTTCAATGATTATAAAATTTTTTTTTTTTGCCGGGGGGCCTGTCAACGGATAAAAGCAACAGTCACACATAATCGTTGCCGTCAAGTGATGCCAAGCACAGCGAAAGCTCGGGATTGGTGACCCCGTGCAATCAGCGTGTGGAACCCCCCCCCCCCGGTAGCCATCGAGAGTATGTATTTTCAATTGAATAAATAAATTTTTTCACCCTTAAAATGGCCTCTATAGCTGAAAAGGGTTAAAAAATAAATTTTTTTATTTCAAAAATATACGGAATTAGTTTATTTTGATTGGTATCAGATGGAAAATAGTTTAAAAATAAATATATGAAAATGTTTCTATGAAAAGAAGCTCAACAAAAAAAATAAACAAAGGAAATTGAAATAAAATGGCCCCCATTTTGTGTTTATTCTCTTCCTCTATTGACGGCCCCATCATCTCCTTTTTTGCTCTTTTTTTCACGGAAGTGCTTTGAGTTGAAACCCAGCTCCATTTAAAGGATAAAAAAGAGTAAAAAGAGCTGTCTCCCATTTTTTCAAATTACGTTTAGGTCGCTTGTCAGATACGTCTTGCATATGGGTGGATACGTTAAGAAAAACTATAGGCTCAAATAATTATAGAAATTTATTAAAAACTTGTATGAATCAGAAAATGGACGTTACTTTTCGTAAATAGTCAACATTTCTACTTACAAAAAAAAAAATGTTATGCCTTTCAAAATGAATAATTAACAAACTATCTTTGGTTTCGCGTTAATATAATTACCATATAACAGTGGTTACCAAACTTTATGTTTCCACGCCTCCCCTTATGACGTCACTCCCCCAGTTTATATATAAAATAATACAAACACAAAATATTTTATTACAAACTAAGACAAAGAAGATCTCTATATCCGGTGGGGGTAGGCATGGCCGCGTCAAGGCTTCGGCTAGCCTCGTCTTCCTCCGCCCGAGCTCGAATGTTGTAACGCTTTTTTTGTTACGCTGCGTGATGATTTCTGCCAATACCCCCGACTGTAAGCCGCGTAAAAGAACTTCGCTCCAAAAGAATAACAATATTTTATTATTGTCTTTTAATGAAAGTAGGCACCACTCAATGCAAATTTTTTTTTATTTATTATTTTATTTATAAAAAGCCTCGCAGTTTGGAAAACGCTGCCATATAATATAATAGAAAACAAAAATTATATGTTCCGAAATTTACGTTTTTATTTACGTATAGCTTGCTCTACTTTTAATTAAGACGATACAAATGATTGTTTATATTGATTTTTTAGTCTTTTCGGTAACTTAGGCTATATAGACTTATAAACTTTTAGACGATACTCATTATAATAAAACGACAACCATATTGGGGGGGACCCACCATTTAGCAAAAAAATTAAATAAATAAACCCAACCGCCCACCAACAAACCCAACCCCCCCCATTAGGATAACAAAAATAAAAATATCAAAATATCCTTCCCCCCGGCCAAGAGGGGATAAATGATTTAATGCAATCTTATTAAAATAATTCTCCCAGCTCTCTTATCATGGTAGTAATTAGATAAAGGCAAATCTGGATAGGAAGTAGAAGCGCGGCGTTTCGGCGCCGGGGAGTCTCCCCCTCAGGACTTTGCGATCGATGTTCTGGAGAGGTAGGGGTACCCGGAAATGGCGCCACGGTGTCGACGACCCTTCCCCCTTTGTCCCTTTTTCAGGGCAACTCGCGAATTTCGGGAGGGAAGGATAGGGAGGGGAGAGTGATGGTCATTGCACCTTGCCTGCTGACAATCAACACGCCCTACAATCAACCCTTTCTCGCTCAAATGAATTTTTTTCATTAGGAGTCGAATAAAATTGAATTTATTTCAATTGCTTTCAAATAAATAATTAACGAATTATCTTTTTTTATATCAATATTATAGTAAATATAAATTTATTTAATTTAAATTTGAAACTCTATTAGTCCTAATCTAATTAGAAATATACTCAATGTTGAGGTTCAGTAGATAACTCCTTAGCCCTCGGGCTTGGAGTAGTTGGTAGCGCACCTACCTTGTATACCAAGAGTCCAGGGTTCGAATCCCAGGCAGTCCGATGATTTTATTTAAGCCATTAGGAAATCCAATATTTTTTTCTTCCATAACCTATAATTTTTTTTTATATATTCAGAAACTAGACTTTCTCCCGAGTAAAATGATATATTAAAAACTCATTGGGTTATTTCTTTGTATAATGGGCAGTAGCGTAGCGAGTCTAACTCGCGCCCGGGGCCCAATACCTTTTTAGCGCCACCCCCCCCATTCGTAAACCATATACTATTATATGTAAAATATACTCGCAAATTAATAAATAAATAAAGTCATAGGCTCAAGCTAGACTTTAAATTTGAGACAAAATTTTTTGTTTTGCGGATCATTTGGCGCCCCTTTGTGAGTAGCGCCCTGGGATGATGACCCCCTTGCCCCCTCCCTCGCTACGCCACTGATAATGGGTGGGCAAAGTTGTGCGCTCGGCCTAGTCCGACCCTTTATTTTATTAATCGGTTGGCTTAGGGGTTGAAAAATTAAAATTATTTTTCTCTAATTTTATTTCATTACCAAGTGAACCCAAATAAATGACAATATTCAAAAATTATGTTTGGAATTATTTTATTTATTTATTTGTACAAATTCTCTTAACAGATTTAATGCTCCAAGCAGAGGGTTGTTAGGGTTGATTGATTAGGGATATAAATATCTAATTCTATTAATATTTTAAATCATATGTTATTTTTCCATCTTTAAATAAAGTTAGATTAGAGGAAAAAAGTATTTTTTTATTTTTTATTTTTTATAAAATGGGAATCCTTATTCTGATTCTTTTATATAGAGATAACAAACAGGCATAAACCTCTCTCCAGTTGAGTGCAAAACGAGTTAGCTGTCGGGCCTCTCTCTCTCTCTCTCTCTCTCTCTCTTTTACTTTCTCTTACCTATGTATATATGTAATATATATATAGAGAGAAAGTATTGGTTTCATGTCAAAAATTCGATGTCGAGATTTTGATGGATCTTCACGTTTTGAGGTCCCCTGAATCCAAAAAAGTGGTTTTCGCGACATGGTCTGTCTGTGTGTCTGTCTGTCTGTCTGTGTGTGTTCAATTTTAAGCATGAAGGAATTGAGCTATGAGGCTGAAATTTTATATTTAAGTTAAACACCCCCCGGGACCGACAAAATAAGCTTTTAATCAAAATCGGCCAAAAAGTACTAGTACTTTACTGATGTACTTTTTCAGTTTTTTTCGATTTTCTCAAAATTCGCTCTAACGATTTTGATTAAAATTCAAAAATCAATTATTTTTTAGATGCTCTTTCAAATGTATATTCTCGTTTTGCCCTCAAAATTGTTTGAAGCACACTTTACTCTTGTGCTTCATAGGAAAGATAGGAGAAATAAATTGTTGCCATGGTAACCGAATTTAAATCTTTTTCTTTTTATTATTAGATTAAAAATCAATTATTATTTAAACGCCCATTTTTTTTCGGAGAAAACATATCTCTCTCTCTCACAAAACTATCTTCTCTCTTTCTACGCGTTTTAAATTTTTCTACCTTATCTTCGCATTTGGCCAATGTTAATTTCCTATAGGGATTTGTATGTTAATTTCGATTCAAAAGGGGGTCCCCTTTGGAACTTTTTACGCATTTAAAATTTTTTTTTCCAATTCTTATGAAATTTTGTATTTATTTACGAATCTATATTGTGTATAAAATGTCCAAATATGAGATTAAAATTTTGAAAAATAACCATAGTTTATTTCAAGCAATCAACATTTAAAATGCAAGTTTGAAACTAAGGTGCTATCGGAAACTAAATATATCTCGACACAAAAAATCTGGTGTGACCAGCACAGTGCACAACTTTCTCTTACCGAAGGGTAAGAGAAAGTTGTGTGCTGTGCGCCAGTCACACCAGATTTTTTCTCGTGTTCTTATGTGTAGTGTAGTGAAGTGAATAATTATAATACTCACCCCGACAATGTAAACCAGCCCACCCCTTTGAACGTGTTTTAAAGGTAATTAGTAAGCCTATTCTTTTTTTTTCCATTGAAGAAAAAATATGGTGTGACTGGCGCACAGCACACAATTTTCTCTTACATTCGGTAATCGAAAGATGTGTTCTGTGCTTGTCACACCAGATTTTTTTGTGTCGACATATATTTAGTTTCCACCGATATATTAGAATTCATGATGTAAAACTTCTAAGTTTGGGAAAATATTTATATTTTTCTACCATTTCTCTTATCTTTCTTATGAAGTACAGTAGAACCTCGATAAGTTAAACCTCGCTAAGTTCAAAACCTCCGTAACTTAAAAATTTTTTCAATTCCCTTCCCTTGACAGCGTAAAACCTCTATTACTTAAAGAACAAAACCTCTGTAACTTAAACAAATATTTTGAGCATAGCCCTCGATAACTTAAAATAATATTTTGGTGACCTCTATAACTTAAAGTATTTCTTTACATATCATCGAAAAAATAGTTGATGCAGAAAATCAAAAATACATGAAGCAGAAAAAAATTACTGATTTTTTTGTAAATAAATAAATCTATTAATTTAATTTATATTTAACTAAACTATTCTAAATAAACAAATAGATCAAACGAAATTCCTTTTTCACTCACGTGCCCAAAGTCAATAAACCTCGGTACGTTAAAAATTATATTCAATAACCTCTCTAACTTCAACTCTCGATAAGTAAAAAACTCGATAACTCAAATTTCTAACCGTTTCCCTTGAACTTTAACTTATCGAGGTTCTACTGTACAAGAGTAAAGTGGTCCTCAGAAAATTTCAAAGGCAAAATGAGAATATACATTTTAAAGCATCTAAAAAATAAATGATTTATGAATTTTAATCAAAATCGTTGGAGAGAATTTTGAGAATATCGAAAAAACTGAGTAACTACATCCATTGGCGTAGCCAGAAATTTTTGATGGGGGGGGGGGATCAAGAAATTTTTTTCAAAAATTTAAGATTATTTCAGGGTATTTATAAATCATTTTGGTTTGTTTTTTTAGCTAGAGTAAATTATTATATTTTACTTTCTCTTACCCTATGTGAAATATAATTTGTATTAAATATTTAGTCATGGCTTGGGTCTCATGGGGGGGCTTGAACCCCCAACCCCCCCCTGGCTACGCCTATGACTACATCACTAATCTTTGGACGATTTTGTTTCTAAGCTCATTTTCACGCCTTAGGGGGGGGGGTGTGACAGTCACACCAGATTTTTTACATTCTCTTACCTATGTATATATGTAATATATATATAGAGAAAGTATTGGATTCATGTCAAAAATTCGATGTCGAGATTTTGATGGATCTTCACGTTTTGAGGTCCCCTGAATCCAAAAAAGTGGTTTTCGCGACATGGTCTGTCTGTCTGTCTGTGTGTGTGTCTGTGAACAAAATATCTCAAGAACGAAAAGAGCTAGGAAGTTGAAATTTTATATTTAAGTTAGGCACCCCCATGGGACGTGACACGAAGCTTTTGAACAAAATCTATCAAAGAGTACTAGTACTTTACTGATTCACTTTTTCAGTTTTTTTCGATTTTCTCAAAATTTGCTCCAACGATTTTTTTTAAAATTCATATATCAACTATTTTTTAGTTGCTCTTTAAAATGTATATTCTCATTTTGTGATTGAAATCTTCTGAAGACCACTTTACTCTTGTACTCCATAGAAAAGATAGGAGAAATGGTTGCCATGGTATCAAAATATAAACATTTTGCCATACTTATAAATTTTACATCTTGAATTCAATTGTACCCTACTGTCGGAAACTAAATACATGTCGACACAAAAAATCTGGTGAGACAAGCACAGTACACAACTTTCGATTACCGAAGGTAAGAGAAAGTTGTGTGCTGTGCGCCAGTCACACCAGATTTTTTTCATATAATTTCTTTTTTATATTTTCTTTTTCTTTTTATAAATCTCTGGTTCAGATATTGAAAGAGTAAATGAAGGAGAAATTTATCAACTCCAGGTTTTAGATTTTTCCCGATTTCCGTTTAAGATGTAAGTTTTGAAGGATCTTAAAGGTAGAAATAAGTTGGAAACGGCCTGTGCCCTTTAACAGAGGCTGGCATTGGCCGTTGACCCGACGGCCTAGGCCTAGCTCGATCGATCCCTGCCCCGCCCTCCAGCCCAGCATCCCCGCATCCCCCAACAACCCTTAATTAATCGTCTTCGATCAGGCCCTTTTTATCGCCATAATCCTGCCTAAAATTCATTCACCCAAAGAAAATCACTTCCCTAAAATCAGGCAAAAATACTTAGGAACATAAGAACACTGACTAGCCAATTTCTAAATGAATTTCAAAAAATATCTTTAAATATTTTGCTATCTCTTATTTTAATATTCAGACGATTGTATATTGATAATAACTATATAAATTTGATGATAACCATATATTTTTATGGATAATAATTAAATCGTATTGATTAGATGAGAAATGAAACACTTATGTTTGAATTACAGTATTAGATCAGAAATGTATCTTCTACTCCATTGGTCAGGAATGATGATAGTTTAAAAGGAAATAACATAATTTCTTTAATCTTAAAAATTTTAAATCTACGATATAAACCAAATTTAATATTTCTATTGACTATACCGGTATAGGCTATATATCCTGCATAGTATTGGAAATCTACAGTAGTACAGCATCTATGCCAATTCAATTCGCAGATTACACGTATCTATTTAAATTTTTTGCACTATTATTAGGTGACAGAGGGGGACGATTAGCCGAGGAGATAAATCATTTAAGCTTATAATCCTGAGTTGAAGACATGTAGAACTCAAATTCATCTCGTGGCAAAATATTATCCAACTTTATTTGTGATAGGCCTACCTCCTCCTGAGGAAGGAAACCGGAACCCACCTCAGTATTATTCCCATGAAAGACACTTCTCAGAGTAACCACATCGCATCAGGTCTGACACTAATGACTGAAGAGATTAGGTGACGAGCCTACAAAAGATTAAAAAAAATATAATCTTTTAAATACATATACGCTATCATAACTAGTATATAGGCCCTATATCTTGTCATTATTTTTTTGCAAACATTTCAATATAAGTAAATAGGTAATAACATTGTCATATATTTACTTGATTGTTAAAATCTATTGTAGTCCTGTCAGCTGATGATAGTGTAATAATTTTAGACTTAAATGTCATGCAATTTGAAAGTTTTATTGGCATAGACACTTCTGCCCTTTGACCAGGGGCGGCGCGTCCACTAGGCGAACTAGGCGGTCGCCTAGGGCGGCAACCTGGAGAGGGCGGCAAAAAGGGGAAAAAAAATTTAGGTTCCACAAGCGGCACCCGAAAAAAATTTTGTTCCGCGGGCGGCAAAAATTTATCGTCTCTAAAAAAAGGTAAAAAATTTTTTCGGACGGAAAAAAAATTATAGTTCCGCGGGCGGCACACGGGAAAAAATTTTGGTTCCGCGGGCGGCAAAAAATTTAGTGTCTCTAAAAAAAAAAGGTAAAATATTTTTTCGAAAAATATCTTGCCTAGGGCGGCAGAATAGCTTGCGCCGGCCCTGCCTTTGACTAAACCTGAGTCTTTGATAACTTTAATTCATTTAATTTGATAATTTTGTCTATATATTTATTTATTTATTACTAATATTGATGGCTACCCGAGGACGTTTCACACTCGTGTTTCTCGGGACCAATCCTAGATTTTTCCTTGCTTTGGCATTTCTTTTTTTTTTGTTTTGTTGTATTTCTTATTGTATTTAAATTTATATTGTGTTTGTTGGACCTAGCCACCGAGGACTGGTGCCTCTAAGCGAGTCGTAATAAATTTATTTATTATTTATTTATTATCAAAGATAGTGGTTGTTCCTCTTCTCTGTTGCCAGGTTCTCCTGTCATGCCGAAGACTTGAAAAATAAAAGAAATTCTGAATTTTTTTCATTTCACACTGTCTCGTAATTTTTGGTAGAATTATCTCTACCTACAAATTGTTAGATTTTCAATGTCTTCTCATGTTAAATTAATACTTTCTCGTTCCTTAAAACAAATCTCATAATTAGGTCGGGTGTCGTGAGGAGAGAGATGACATTCTCACCTAGCCCCGGTGCTAATTTTGTCCCCTTTCTATTTTGAAGAAGAGATCTGGGTCGAGTGTGACTTTGACCCATCCCCTCTTGTCTTTGTCCCTTGGCTGCATCCCAGCGCATCGCTCGAATTAGGTGACCCTCTCTTTTGGAGAACAAAATCTTATTAATAAATTATTTCTTATATTAAAATATGGAATAGTAGATGGTTGACAAAAAATAGGCTTTTTTTGTGAAGTGGCTGTAGTATTTAAACAATAGGTGAGGGAGGGGGCAGCCAGGAAGTAAGCCTCTACGAAATGGAACTCAAGAGTAGGTGAATATATTGTCGATATTGATCGCTTTGTTGAATAAAGGATTATTATATAAATAATATATCATCTAGACTTTATTATACAACCAAATTAATATAAAACATGACATCTCTTTGGGCTAATTAGCATCCTAAAACTGCAAAGATGAGAAAAAAATTATTGGTTAAAAAAAATTATTTTACTTATCAGTGAAAATAGGCCTATTGTAATAGTAAAAAATTTCGACCTCGATTTTTTGATGATTCTTGACAAAGACATTATTCTCATGGCTGGGGGTCCTGGATTCGCTTCCCTTCCCAAGCCAGAAAAATTTATTTCATTTGAATTGGCTACAAATCATTTGAAATAAATAGGGATGGGGTCTAAAAGACCTTAGATGTCGAAAAAAGACCTAAGAAAAAAAAAATTATTAACTAGGTAGAGCATTGTTTGAAAAAGTTGTTGATTTTTTCAAACAACACTTGATTGATGATTGATTTTTGTTTAAAAAAAAAAAAAAAAAAAAAGAATGCCTGGACTCCAAATATATATGATTATTAAATATTGAGTATAGTTTGTCTTATATGGCCCTCGGGGCTTGGTGTAGGGGTTAGCGTGTTAACCTCGTATACCAAACGTCGGTTCGGATCCCAGACAGTCCGATGATTTTATTTAAGTCAATTGGATACCAAATGGCTTAAATAAGAATGCCTGGACCCCATTGATGTATATTAAATCAATAACGGTTATCCTAAATGTCTTACATGGCCTGAGTCACCGAAAAGACAGTGTGAATGTGTGTGTGAGTGTGAAGGAGAAAAAAGTGTGAGTGTTAAAAAAAAAACCGAATCAGATATAAAAAAAAATTAACCCCAATTTATTTATTTATGTATAGCCTTTTATTGGTTCGCTAGCAGTTTTTTACATAGCAATTTTACATTGATTTTTTTTTTATATAATATACATATGAATAAATTAAAAATAAAAAGTTTTCTTAAAGTGGAACCAGGCCCCTACGGGCATAGGCCTCTCCCAGTTGTCTCCAGACTCTTCTTCGCTTGGCGATTCTGGTCCATTCTATTCCTGCAGTCTTCACAATGTCGTCGGTCCATCTCGTCCGCTGTCTTCCCCTTTTTCTCTTCTTGTCGAGTGGGCACCATTCCGTAATTGTCCTCGTCCATCTGTCCTCTTCTGTTCTGGCTATATGTCCTGCCCACCTCCATTTCATACTTTTAATATTCAGGTTGATATTGGCCATTCGCGTTTTCCTATACATATCACAAATTCTGGCCCGATCTCTTCTTCTTACCCCTAAGATGCTTCTCACTAGGGATCTTTGGGTAGTTTCTAATCTTTTTTTCATTTTCTCTGTCAGCGACCAAGTTTGTGCTCCGTATGTGAGTGTTGGCAATACGCATTTTTTTAGGACACTTATTTTTGAGTTGAGCTTTATCTCTTTGTTCTTTAGTATGGACTTCATTGACCAGTATTTCTTCCAGCACAAGCCAATTCTGCGACTTAGTTCTTGTCCCGATCTCTCTTGGAAACCTATGGACTGCCCAAGATAAATTGTTTCTTCTTTACATGGGATTGGAGGTTCATTTTGAGCAAATTTAATATTTATCTGTTCACCATTTGTTACAATTACAGATTTTTGACAGTTTATTTTTAGACTAACCTTGGTGTTGGTCTAAAAACCCCAATATAGTATATTAAATACTGTATATGATAATTAATATAAATAAATATGGTTTAAAAACTGTATGACTTCACATAAAAGACTAAAAAAAATTTTTTAACATTTTTATTTCAACTTCTAAGTAATTTTTAGAATATTTTATACAAATTACATTACATAACATATCCATTTGAAAATTGAAATTAGGAACCGACCGAATATTCGGTTTCGGTTACGGTTTCGGCCAGTTTCGGCCAAAAATCATGGTTTCGGCCGTAGTTTCGGTTTCGGCCAAAAAGTGGCCGAACCTTTCGGCCGGCCGAAACCAGAGTCTGAACAAATGGGATGAGACTCGCATGCAAAAAAAAAAAAAAGATCAAATGATTTGCACTTGAGGGAGAAAAAAATTTTAGTCTCCCTAAAAAAAAGGTAAAATGATTTTCACGGGAGGGAAAAAAAATTCAAAAAAAAAAAAAAAGTAAAATGAAAAAAAATTTTTTTAGGAAATACAAGTTTCGGTTTCGGTTACGGTTTCGGCCGAAACTAAGGTTGAGGCCGAATATTCGGTTTCGGTTTCGGTTTCGGCTGAAAATCTTGTTTCGGTCGGACCCTAATTGAAATACCCTCAAGGTATAAAAAATCAATAAAATTCCAATATATCCGTATTTATTTATTTATTTATTTATTTATTTTAATTAGAAAAAGTCGATCATTTAATTTCCATCTTTCAAATATTAATAGCATTTGTATTTTTATTTGATATGGGTTTTCGGAAATTACTAAATATTCCAATATTTATCCAATATTTCGTTTATTATTTCAAAACAAACCAAATCACTTATTAACATAATACATAATTCATTTGCTTGTATTAAATAAGTGATATAAAGTAGAAAAGAGATTTTTTTATTTTCTAATAAATATATCGTAATTCGATCGTAATAAAGAAAATTGTTTTATTATTTTTGAAGCCAGTCAAAAGAGAGTGCGCCTTGATGGATACTAACCAGTGCTTCTTTTCTGGCAATTGTGTTGCATACCGGCCAGGGGCTATTGAGAATTTCTAGCTCAATTTCCCTTTCATTCTTTTCGTTTGTAATTTTCAATAAATCCTGGTTTATTTTATTAAAAATTTAAATTAAATTTTGATAAAAAGGCGTTAATAGTGATAATAAATTTTAAAGAATAATCGAATTATAATTGGATATACAATAAAGTTACTTGTTATCAGTTATATTCGTAATTTGTATAAGATAGAACATTTCGTACACTCATTCTCTGGCTTTGTGAATTTGTACCTGAAAAAGGCAACAAAATAAGTAGCCGAAACGTTGTATCTTATACAATTAAACTCCACTTTACCCTAAAACAAGAATTTTTTATTTAATAACAATAACTTTCAAAACTTTCAACCATTTTTTTGAGATAGATCGTTAATAATTCAAATAGGCCTATATTTTGTTTATAATTTAATTAATATTAATTTTATTTTTCGGCATCTTAGGTCATTTAGACTTTAAATGAAACTCATTATAAGAAAACTAGGTCCAGGCATATTTATTTAATACCATTTGGTATATAAATGGCTTAAATAAATTCATGGGTCTGCCTGGGGACGGAACACTCCCTTTTAAATTATTAATATTGACATTTGTCAACATCTCTACCCTCTGGACCATAGGAAAGGGGGTCAAATTGTTTAAAACACCCTTTACTATTGTACTTCATAGTAAAGAATAGGAGATTGGTTGCCTTGGTAGCAAAATATAAATATTTTCCTATAATTTTACATCTTAAAACTGCCGGAACTAAATGTCATTAGAAAAAAATCTGGTGTGACAAGCACAGAACACAACTTTCAATATCCGAAGTTGTGCTGTGCATCCCCACACCAGATTTTTATTTTATATATCCCTATTTATTTAAGTGAAATTTTAAAAAATTATTAAAAAATTTTTTTATAGATTCTTTAATAATAGATAATAGGCTATAATTTGATTACTGATCTCTTTTAATAATTACGCAAGCGAAGATGAGTATGTTTTCGAGTGATGTCCATCTATGTTGGCATTTATTTGGCAAACTTGAAGCCGTTACTTTCTCCTTGCTTTCGTTTTCATCCTCGACTGCTTGTTACTCGCTTGCAAAACCTCGCCCTAGAAATCGGCCCTTGACTTGTGTTCTCCCCCTCTATACCCAGCCAGGAACAAATCAGGAGTGGGGACTGCGGTCACGACTCTCTTGCCGGGGGACGGGAGGCTGCATGCACCGCCATCGTTACGTCATCTCCTCTCCATCTCTAATCACCCAAAGCCTTTCCAAAAGAGCATCTTCTCTCTCTTTTTCTTCTCCTCTCATTATATAATAATAAATTGCAATATCTTGTTGAAAAACAGACCGCACACATTTGTTTTTGAAAAAAATCATTATTTATTTTTCTCTCACTGAAGAGGAATGGTCTCGCCTTCAGTTGCGTTTCATGTTAGTTGTCTTCTCCAACGAAGTTCTTTCTTGATCGTCATCCTGTAGACAGATTTCCTACATACAGGGGCGTAAATAAAATCCCCTCAGACCTGGGGGGGGGGGGCGCCAATCAATGTAGTTACGCCCCTGTCTACATATCACACTTATAGATTTAAAAATGACTAGGATCGAGATTCTATGATTTCAAAAACGGATTACATATTTCTTCTTATTTCAAAAAATTGAGTTTAATTTCACGAAGGTTGCTTATTCAAAATTTTATATAGGACAAATTTTGAAAATATCTTTTTAATACCAGAAGCAGGAGGTTTACTTGGCGTGTAGTTGCAGGTGGAGATGCAAATTAAATAAATAAAATTTATTGTCAGGATTTTTTATCTTTTTAGACTAAAAATATATAATTTTTATGTTTTTGCTTAATAAAATAGGAAAGTAAAAATGAAAATAAATTTATTCAAACTCTTTGATTTGTCCTTCTAGAAAAACGAATAGATTTATAAAAAAATTTCAAATGTATCTATCTTCACGTTCTCTAGAAATCTAAATATTTTTGAATTGATGTCTGTCTCTGTCAGGGTCATTCTAGGCACGACAATTTGAAAATTAGTGGGATAGTACATTCCGGTTAACGTTTTAAACATTAAAAAAAAAAAATTCAAACCAGGAAAAGGAAAAATCAAAAAGCCAACCTCGATCAACGCATCCCCAAAAAATGCGAATTCATTATTCATAAGTGGGCATAAATTCGATCATTTTGATGATATACAAATAGACGTTTTGGGAAAATTCTTTAAAATTTTAAATTTTGACATTTAAAAGAAATTTTTTGAGGTTTCTTCTGCCTTTTGTTGATGTAAATATGCATTACAGAACAAATTTATAAAAAATTTGATACAAAAATGTTGCTAGAAGACACTTGCCCCTGCCATCAAAGCAAAATATTAATTTATTTGTGTATTTGTATTTGTCTAGGCCAGCTGTAATTTCAGCTTGGTCTTTATAAAAATATTTAATTTAAATTGATTTTTTTTTCAATAAAATTTCAAGATAATATAAAAATGTTAATTTTTCAAAATAATAAATTTTCATCCTATTTATTATTATAAACACCATTTTAAATTAAATTAATTGAAATAACCAAGGTATTTTTGTTTTTGTATATTTAAAGACCTCCCAGAAGTGGATGTGCGTCACAAAGGAGCAGATGTGGGGCATACACTTTACCTCATTTTAAAAATACTGAAATTTTCTGGAAGCATTAACATGATGTTTTGAAAAATTAACATTTCAAATTTATTTATATTATCTTGAAAAATTTATACATAAAATCTCTATTATAATTTTCAAATTTATATTTTTATAAATAACATATTAATTTTCCAATAACTTCATACAGTATATAAATCTTCTAATCAAGAATATTAGCTTACACCAGGGATTGTTGAAATTAGTACATATTTTATTACTAGAATGACTAAATTGACTTCCAGCATAGACATCCTAACAATTTCAAATTTAAACTATTAAGCGTAGGCTTTATTTAAAAGTGTGTTGTATTAAAATAAGAAATAAAAAATCTGGTACGACTGCTCGCACAGTACACAACTTTCTCTTACCTTCGGTAATCGAAAGTTGTGTTCTGTGCTTGTCACACCAGATTCACACACACACAAAGACAGACCATGTTGCGAAAACCACTTTTTTGGATTCAGATATGTGACCTTGTGTTTTTAATTTCCCATAACTAACAATTTTTTCCAACCCATGGTCCATAAAGAATTTCAAGTACAAAAAGTTTAGTATACTATTATTTCATAAAATTTTCTTAAAAATAATCAGTATTTTTTTGTACTTATCAAGAAGATAATTCAGGATTCCAAAATCTCTGAGCCATCTGACATAAACTTAGCTTTCAATTCGTTTGAAATTATATTGAGTGCTCTTTCCCCTCCCCGCTCACCTCTCCAATATTCGAAAAATACTACCCCAAGTAACTTATTGATTATTAGATCCAAGAGAACTTTTAATATTGCATAATCAAGAAGCATGAATTTCAATGGAATTTGATGAAAATCACAGACATAATTAATTTTTAAAATCTCATCTATAATTTTTAATTTTCCTATTATTTGCTCTATTCAGCTAATTTTATTCTTAACGCACAACATAAATTAGGTTATCGCCTTGCAAGTTAATCACAAATTGCATTACAGATAAGGATGATAATAGCAATAATGATAGTGATAGCGCTTATTTGTATTAAAATTTATTATCAATGACCTAGTATTTTTTTTTTTCTTAAAACTATTTCTTTAACTGTTATTTTATTGAATATGTAAAGAAAAATCTAAATTCTAAAAATAATTTCATAAAAACATATTTTTCTGTCATTCTTTTTTCCATAGTTAGAGGTTTTCTAAGCTTTTTAATTCACGGTTAGAAGAATAAATAACACTTGTACAGCCAATTTTATTTTATTTAAATTAACGTCTGACGTTTCATCTTTCTAGACAACAAAAACAAACACTACAACAATTTTTTTCAGAACAAACTAGAGACTTCTTCTATTGGAATTTCTTCCCAAAGAGAGTACGAAAGACAAGAGAGAGAAAGAGGGGGAGTTCTAAATGAGGAAGTTGGAATCTGGCACGAACCCCACTGGGCTAATTCACTCCTTAGACTTCACCTTAGGATTGGGTCTTTCTGCGGAGATCCAAAATAGAAATTTTTCACTCCATTTCGTTTGGCAAAAAGAGAAAGAGAGAAGAGATAGGGAGAACGAATCACGTTCTCTTTTCAGTTTCGTCATCGGAATTTTATATTGCAGTCCACTGGGGTGGTGGAAGGTCATGCATCTTGGTCACTGACGACCAACAATCCGACCCCACCACGGTCAATTCGCGGCCTTTTCTTTCCAAAACGACAGATGCTTTTTTTTTTTAGAAAGTCTGAATGAGTTTATTTTTGGAATTTAAATATTAAAAAAATTGATTCCATTTTTTACAGAAATAAAAATAATTGTAAAAAAAAAACAAACACTGAAACACTTTATGTTTTCAAGCCCTCGGGCCTGGTGTAGTTGGTAGCCCGCCTGCCTCCTATACCGAGAGTCGCGGGTTCGGATCCGAGGATTTTATTAAAGCCATTTGGATACCACAAATTTGAAACTTATTATGATAAATTTTAATTAATTATTTTTTGTGTTTTTTTTTATTAATAGGCTATTTAAAAACAATTTTTTTTTTAATATTCAATTATTTAAATAGGCCTATTTATCAACAAATTTAAAAATTTTTTCACTGCTTATCTTAGGCCAGGTGCATATTACTCGCCACCAAAATTGAAGGGGTGTCAGAAATACATACAGTATATTGCTTCACAGTGCACACGTGTCCATCTCTCTGTTTGTTGTGTTTATACTGTGCCATGAAAATAATATACTTTAGAGCTCGCCTCATTTTGGTGGCGATTAGTGTGCACCAGCTCAACAGCCGACAAAAGTTTGATAATTTTGAATCCTATTTCTATTGGCATATCAACAATTTTTCGATCTTTTTGTCTTTTACGAGATAACAACACAACACACTGGTATCTAGCACTTTTCGTAAAATTGAACTTCTCATTTATGTGGGAGTAAATAAACTACGCTAAAATAATATATATTAGGGTCTTTTTTTTATAATTCCAATTTTTACATACTTCCTTATCAATCTTACAATATTAGAGAAAGTTGAATCTTCTCCAGTAAAATATTTTAGGAGTTATAGTATAGTAATACTGAAGTGGTTTCCCATTATCTTCTTCAGTAGAAGGAATCTCAGAGTTGGATAATTTTTTGCCATGAAGTGGATTTGAACTTGAGTAGTCTTCAACTCAAAATTTTAAGCTTAAATGCTTTATCCTCTCGGCTATTTGCCTCCTCGATATACATATATATATTTTAATTAACATATACCGAAGTCTACCTGAAGACTTTCCACACGCTTTTTCTCCGTGGCTACCCACCTATGTTTCGCCGCCCTTGGGATTACTTGACTGCATACATAAACTAACATCCACGAGTTTTCTTATTTGGCTAAAGCCTTAATAAGATATTAATTTATACTTATCTTCACTGAGATGTGATTAGGCGAATTAATCAAGGATAAAATTTCTAATCTTATTTTTGAGTCATGGTGTGCTTGTATAAATAAAAATTAGAAAATAGTTAAAGGGATTTGCTCCTCTCTCTGACGTATTAGCGGTGGCTTTTGTTTTTAATTAGCCGGTACGTTCACCTGGCGACCTCATTCATCCCGAGGGAATGGAAAAGGGAGAGAGAGGAACACGAACGACATTGGTCTCCCTTGGAAATTACACAACGACCTCCTTCCAATGCAGAACAATATATTTTTACAATTGTAAATTAAGGTTAATATCTCGAGTAGCTCTCGGGTTTGTTTATTTTTAAAAAAAGACAGGATTGCCAACAGCCAAATGTCCCGTAACACGCGAATTTTCAGCGATATTTTCCTTGTTTCTGAATTTGTGCTTGGCAATCTAATCTTTTATGTTATTAATTGCCTCACAAACAGTGTTAATTTCAATGGAAATTAACAACTTCAGTATAATGTTCCCCAGCTTCCTTAAATCTTCAATCCGTCGAGTTGAATGATGAAGTATTGGGTGTTTACTAATTGATTTCAAGGGTGTCAAACTTCTATTATTATTGATTAATTGTTAGTAACCTTTCTTAGCAAACCATTGTTTTGAAAATTCTACATTTCTTAACTTTCCTAAGGGACTTGAAGCAGGGGCTAGCGTGCTGGCCTTGTATACCAAGGGTCGCGGGTTCGGATCCCAGGCAGTCCGATGATTTTATTGAATCCATTTGGATACCAAATGGAATGCCTGGACTCTCAATAAATATATTAATCAATAACGTTTATCGTCAAAGCAAGGGCGGATACAGGGGGGGGGGGGTAAAGGGGGGGTAACCCCCCCAAGATTTGAAAAAAAATACTTTTTTCAAAAAAAAAAAAAAAATTTATTTTTAATGCAAAATTTAAAAAATTAATACTTAAAAATTTGATTTGTATTTATATTCTGGCAAAAAAGTACAGAATGCGCCTTTAAATTCCCGAAATTAAGGAAAAATTGTGTGCTGTGCTACCAGTCACACCAGATTACCTCCTCCCCCGAGAAACACCTCTGAATCCGCTCTTGCGTCAAAGTCTTATATGGCCTAAGTTGCCGAAAAGACCTTGTGAATGTGAGTGTGAGTGTGAATGAGAAAAAAGTGTGTTAAAAAAAAAAAAAACTTTCCTAATATTATTATTTTGAAATGATGACGTTGCCAGAAAGAAAGGCGCTTTATGCATTTTTCGCATCATCGCCATTTAAAGAGATATTAATATGAGATAACTGGACAACTTTCAAACTAAATGCATTGCATATGCTTAGCTCAAAATACCATATTCATTATTATTTTTTAAAATATTTATCTTATAACTAATTAAAATTTTAAAGTTCTTTGGTTATGGATAAAAAGGGGCGTATCACTTTTTTTTTTTATTATATAGGCCTATCTCTTTTTTGAATCGAGACAGGCATTGAATACTAATATCTTATTAAAATATTATAAATGAACTTTTTTTTTTAATACAATTTTATTAACAGTAGAACAAATAGTCTATTAACTCCTGAAAGGCTCTGATCCAAAGACTTTATACTATACACTATATAGATGTTGACAACAGGTGTGCCATTTTTGCTCGAATACGTTTGGGGTAACTAAACAGGGTCCAAAATTGTATAAATTTTCCTCCATAACAAAACAAGCGAATGTAACTTTGATTTATAAAAGAAAAACCAATTTTAAAGGGTAGGAATAGTGTTTCTTATATTATTTAAATTAATTTTTGTCTTTTTATTTTGTTTCAGGTGAGTTTCTATCTCTTTCGTTCATCTCAAAGTATTTTACCTCATGATTTGTAAGTACCTACAGAGAAAAAATTAATTTTACTTTAGTATATAATATTTAGTTCCTCTATTTTAAATAATAACTTCTTCTTCTTCTTCCTCTTTAAAATCTTTTGACGTAGGTCATATCTAGATTACTCAATCTTGATATGACCTATCCTTGGAGATTTAATCAAATTTCTCGTCTCTACTTCTTTGGGCAGTGCCAATTAATTTGCTTTAATTAAAAATATATAGTTAGGTCCATACTTATTAATAAAAAGTTTTATCATTAATAAATCCATCTTTTAAATCTAATTACTTTTTAATCGAATTACCCTTAATTATTCAATTAAT
>JAKCPI010022123.1:0-13123 GCA_023213315.1 Euborellia annulipes | reverse complement strand
TACTTTCAAAATAGTTTGAAACAATTTACTATTGTAATTCAGAGAAAATAAATGGTTGTATTGGTACAAAATGTAAATATTTTTCAATGATTATAAAAATTTTTTTTTTGCCGGGGGCCTCGCAACGGATAAAAGCAACAGTCACCATAATCGTTGCCGTCAAGTGATGCCAAGCACAGCGAAAGCTCGGGATTGGTGACCCCGTGCAATCAGCGTGTGGAACCCCCCCCCCCCCGGTAGCCATCGATAGTATGTATTTTCAATTGAATAAATAAATTTTTCACCCCTAAATGGCCTCTATAGCCGAAAAGGGTTAAAAAATAAATTTTTTTATTTCAAAAATATACGGAATTAGTTTATTTTGATTGGTATCAGATGGAAAATAGTTTAAAATAAATATATGAAAATGTTTCTATGAAAAGAAGCTCAACAAAAAAATAAACAAAGAAATTGAAATAAAATGGCCCCTTTTTGTGTTTATTCTCTTCCTTATTGACGGCCCCATCATCTCCTTTTTTGCTCTTTTTTTCACGGAAGTGCTTTGAGTTGAAACTCAGCTCCATTTAAAGGATAAAAAAAGAGTAAAAAGAGTTGTCTCCATTTTTTCAAATTACGTTTAGGTCGCTTGTCAGATACGTCTTGCATATGTGGGTGGATACGTTAAGAAAACTATAGGCTCAAATAATTATAGAAATTTATTAAAAACTTGTATGAATCAGAAAATGGACGTTACTTTTCGTAAATAGTCAACATTTCTATTTACAAAAAAAAAAAAATGTTATGCCTTTCAAAATGAATAATTAACAAACTATCTTTGGTTTCGCGTTAATATAATTACCATATAACAGTGGTTACCAAACTTTTGTTTCCACGCCTCCCCTTATGACGTCACTCCCCCAGTTTATATATAAAATAATACAAACACAAAATATTTTATTACAAACTAAGACAAAGAAGATCTCTATATCCGGTGGGGGTAGGCATGGCCGCGTCAAGGCTTCGGCTAGCCTCGTCTTCCTCCGCCCGAGCTCGAATGTTGTAACGCTTTTTTGTTACGCTGCGTGATGATTTCTGCCAATACACCCGACTGTAAGCCGCGTAAAAGAACTTCGTTCCAAAAGAATAACAAATTTTATTATTGTCTTTTAATGAAAGTAGGCATACTCAATACAAATTTTTTTTTATTTATTATTTTATTTATAAAAAGCCTCGCAGTTTGGAAAACGCTGCCATATAATATAATAGAAAACAAAAATTATATGTTCCGAAATTTACGTTTTTATTTACGTATAGCTTGCTCTACTTTTAATTAAGACGATACAAATGATTGTTTATATTGATTTTTTAGTATTTTCGGTAACTTAGGCTATATAGACTTATAAACTTTTAGACGATACTCATTATAATAAAACGGGGATAAATGATTTAATGCAATCTTATTAAAATAATTCTCCCAGCTCTCTTATCATGGTAGTAATTAAGATAAAGGCAAATCTGGATAGGAAGTAGAAGCGCGGCGTTTCGGCGCCGGGGAGTCTCCCCCTCAGGACTTTGCGATCGATGTTCTGGAGAGGTAGGGGTACCCGGAAATGGCGCCACGGTGTCGACGACCCTTCCCCCTTTGTCCCTTTTTCAGGGCAACTCGCGAATTTCGGGAGGGAAGGATAGGGAGGGGAGAGTGATGGTCATTGCACCTTGCCTGCTGACAATCAACACGCCCTACAATCAACCCTTTCTCGCTCAAATGAATTTTTTTCATTAGGAGTCGAATAAAATTGAATTTATTTCAATTGCTTTCAAATAAATAATTAACGAATTATCTTTTTTATATCAATATTATACTAAATATAAATTTATTTAATTTAAATTTGAAACTCTATTAGTCCTAATCTAATTAGAAATATACTCAATGTTGAGGTTCAGTAGATAACTCCTTAGCCCTCGGACTTGGAGTAGTTGGTAGCGCACCTACCTTGTATACCAAGAGTCCAGGGTTCGAATCCCAGGCAGTCCGATGATTTTATTTAAGCCATTAGGAAATCCAATATTTTTTTCTTCCATAACCTATAATTTTTTTTATATATTCAGAAACTAGACTTTCTCCCGAGTAAAATGATATATAATATTAAAAACTCGTTGGGTTATTTCTTTGTATAATGGGCAGTAGCGTAGCGAGCCTAACTCGCGCCCGGGGCCCATACCTTTTTAGCGCCCCCCCCCCCCCCATTCGTAAACCATATACTATTATATGTAAAATATACTCGCAAATTAATAAATAAATAAAGTCATAGGCTCAAGCTAGACTTTAAATTTGAGACAAAATTTTTTGTTTTGCGGATCATTTGGCGCCCCTTTGTGAGTAGCGCCCTGGGATGATGACCCCCCTTGCCCCTCCCTCGCTACGCCACTGATAATGGGTGGGCAAAGTTGTGCGCTCGGCCTAGTCCGACCCTTTATTTTATTAATCGGTTGGCTTAGGGGTTGAAAAATTAAAATTATTTTTCTCTAATTTTATTTCATTACCAAGTGAACCCAAATAAATGACAATATTCAAAAATTATGTTTGGAATTATTTTATTTATTTATTTGTACAAATTCTCTTAACAGATTTAATGCTCCAAGCAGAGGGTTGTTAGGGTTGATTGATTAGGGATATAAATATCTAATCCTATTAATATTTTAAATCATATGTTATTTTTCCATCTTTAAATAAAGTTAGATTAGAGGAAAAAAGTATTTTTTATTTTTTTATAAAATGGGAATCCTTATTCTGATTCTTTTATATAGAGATAACAAACAGGCATAAACCTCTCTCTCAGTTGAGTGCAAAACGAGTTAGCCGTCGGGCCTCTCTCTCTCTCTCTCTCTCTTTTTTTTCTCGTGTTCTTATGTGTAGTGTAGTGAAGTGAATAATTATAATACTCACCCCGACAATGTAAACCAGCCCACCCCTTTGAACGTGTTTTAAAGGTAATTAGTAAGCCTATTCTTTTTTCCATTGAAGAAAATATGGTGTGACTGGCGCACAGCACACAATTTTCTCTTACATTCGGTAATCGAAAGATGTGTTCTGTGCTTGTCACACCAGATTTTTTTGTGTCGACATATATTTAGATTCCACCGATATATTAGAATTCATGATGTAAAACTTCTAAGTTTGGGAAAATATTTATATTTTTCTACCATTTCTCTTATCTTTCTTATGAAGTACAGTAGAACCTCGATAAGTTAAACCTCGCTAAGTTCAAAACCTCCGTAACTTAAAAATTTTTTCAATTCCCTTCCCTTGACAGCGTAAAACCTCTATTACTTAAAGAACAAAACCTCTGTAACTTAAACAAATATTTTGAGCATAGCCCTCGATAACTTAAAATAATATTTTGGTGACCTCTATAACTTAAAGTATTTCTTTACATATCATCGAAAAAATAGTTGATGCAGAAAATCAAAAATACATGAAGCAGAAAAAAATTACTGATTTTTTTGTAAATAAATAAATCTATTAATTTAATTTATATTTAACTAAACTATTCTAAATAAACAAATAGATCAAACGAAATTCCTTTTTCACTCACGTGCCCAAAGTCAATAAACCTCGGTACGTTAAAAATTATATTCAATAACCTCTCTAACTTCAACTCTCGATAAGTAAAAACTCGATAACTCAAATTTCTAACCGTTTCCCTTGAACTTTAACTTATCGAGGTTCTACTGTACAAGAGTAAAGTGGTCCTCAGAAAATTTCAAAGGCAAAATGAGAATATACATTTTAAAGCATCTAAAAAATAAATGATTTATGAATTTTAATCAAAATCGTTGGAGAGAATTTTGAGAATATCGAAAAAACTGAGTAACTACATCCATTGGCGTAGCCAGAAATTTTTGATGGGGGATCAAGAAATTTTTTTCAAAAATTTAAGATTATTTCAGGGTATTTATAAATCATTTTGGTTTGTTTTTTTAGCTAGAGTAAATTATTATATTTTACTTTCTCTTACCCTATGTGAAATATAATTTGTATTAAATATTTAGTCATGGCTTGGGTCTCATGGGGGGCTTGAACCCCCCAACCCCCCCCCCCCCCTCGGCTACGCCTATGACTACATCACTAATCTTTGGACGATTTTGTTTCTAAGCTCATTTTCACGCCTTAGGGGGGTGTGACAGTCACACCAGATTTTTTTTCATATAATTTCTTTTTTATATTTTCTTTTTCTTTTTTATAAATCTCTGGTTCAGATATTGAAAGAGTAAATGAAGGAGAAATTTATCAACTCCAGGTTTTAGATTTTTCCCGATTTCCGTTTAAGATGTAAGTTTTGAAGGATCTTAAAGGTAGAAATAAGTTGGAAACGGCCTGTGCCCTTTAACAGAGGCTGGCATTGGCCGTTGACCCGACGGCCTAGGCCTAGCTCGATCGATCCCTGCCCCGCCCTCCAGCCCAGCATCCCCGCATCCCCCAACAACCCTTAATTAATCGTCTTCGATCAGGCCCTTTTTATCGCCATAATCCTGCCTAAAATTCATTCACCCAAAGAAAATCACTTCCCTAAAATCAGGCAAAAATACTTAGGAACATAAGAACACTGACTAGCCAATTTCTAAATGAATTTCAAAAAATATCTTTAAATATTTTGCTATCTCTTATTTTAATATTCGGACGATTGTATATTTTAACGATATATTGATAATAACTATATAAATTTGATGATAACCATATATTTTTATGGATAATAATTAAATCGTATTGATTAGATGAGAAATGAAACACTTATGTTTGAATTACAGTATTAGATCAGAAATGTATCTTCTACTCCATTGGTCAGGAATGATGATAGTTTAAAAGGAAATAACATAATTTCTTTAATCTTAAAAATTTTAAATCTACGATATTAAAAATTAATTGACTACCGAATTTAATATTTCTATTGACTATACCGGTATAGGCTATATATCCTGCATAGTATTGGAAATCTACAGTAGTACAGCATCTATGCCAATTCAATTCGCAGATTACACGTATCTATTTAAATTTTTTGCACTATTATTAGGTGACAGAGGGGGCGATTAGCCGAGGAGATAAATCATTTAAGCTTATAATCCTGAGTTGAAGACATGTAGAGCTCAAATTCTTCTCGTGGCAAAATATTATCCAACTTTATTTGAGATAGGCCTACCTCCTCCTGAGGAAGGAAACGGGAACCCACCTCAGTATTATTCCCATGAAAGACACTTCTCAGAGTAACCACATCGCATCAGGTCTGACACTAATGACTGAAGAGATTAGGTGACGAGCCTACAAAAGATTTAAAAAAATATAATCTTTTAAATACATATACGCTATCATAACTAGTTATATAGGCCCTATATCTTGTCATTATTTTTTTGCAAACATTTCAATATAAGTAAATAGGTAATAACATTGTCATATATTTACTTGATTGTTAAAATCTATTGTAGTCCTGTCAGCTGATGATAGTGTAATAATTTTAGACTTAAATGTCATGCAATTTGAAAGTTTTATTGGCATAGACAGTTCTGCCCTTTGACTGAGCCTGAGTCTTTGATAACTTTAATTCATTTAATTTGATAATTTTGTCTATATATTTATTTATTTATTACTAATATCGATGGCTACCCGAGGACGTTTCACACTCGTGTTTCTCGGGACCAATCCTAGATTTTTCCGTGCTTTGGCATTTCTTTTTTTTTTTTGTTTTGTTGTATTTCTTATTGTATTTAAATTTGTATTGTGTTTGTTGGACCTAGCCACCGAGGACTGGTGCCTCTAAGCGAGTCGTAATAAATTTATTTATTATTTATTTATTATCAAAGATAGTGGTTGTTCCTCTTCTCTGTTGCCAGGTTCTCCTGTCATGCCGAAGACTTGAAAAATAAAAGAAATTCTGAATTTTTTTTCATTTCACACTGTCTCGTAATTTTTGGTAGAATTATCTCTACCTACAAATTGTTAGATTTTCAATGTCTTCTCATGTTAAATTATTACTTTCTCGTTCCTTAATACAAATCTCATAATTAGGTCGGGTGTCGTGAGGAGAGAGATGACATTCTCACCTAGCCCCGGTGCTAATTTTGTCCCCTTTCTATTTTGAAGAAGAGATCTGGGTCGAGTGTGACTTTGACCCATCCCCTCTTGTCTTTGTCCCTTGGCTGCATCCCAGCGCATCGCTCGAATTAGGTGACCCTCTCTTTTGGAGAACAAAATCTTATTAATAAATTATTTCTCATATTAAAATATGGAATAGTAGATGGTTGACAAAAAATAGGCTTTTTTTGTGAAGTGGCTGTAGTATTTAAACAATAGGTGAGGGAGGGGGCAGCCAGGAAGTAAGCCTCTACGAAATGAAACTCAAGAGTAGTGGAATATATTGTCGATATTGATCGCTTTGTTGAATAAAGGATTATTATATAAATAATATATCATCTAGACTTTATTATACAACCAAATTAATATAAAACATGACATCTCTTTGGGCTGATTAGCATCCTAAAACTGCAAAGATGAGAAAAAAATTATTGGTTAAAAAAATTATTTTACTTATCAGTGAAAATAGGCCTATTGTAATAGTAAAAAAATTTCGACCTCGATTTTTTGATGATTCTTGACATAGACATTATTCTCATGGCTGGGGTCCTGGGTTCGCTTCCCTTCCCATGTTCAGAAAAATTTATTTCATTTGAATTGACTACAAATCATTTGAAATAAATAGGGATGGGGTCTAAAAGGCCTTAGATGTCGAAAAAAGACCTAAGAAAAAAAAATTATTAACTAGGTAGAGCATTGTTTGAAAAAGTTGTTGATTTTTTCAAACAACACTTGATTGATGATTGATTTTTGTTTAAAAAAAAAAAAAAAAAAAAAGAATGCCTGGACTCCAAATATATATGATTATTAAATATTGAGTATAGTTTAAGTCTTATATGGCCCTCGGGGCTTGATGTAGGGGTTAGCGTGTTAACCTCGTATACCAAACGTCGGTTCGGATCCCAGACAGTCCGATGATTTTATTTAAGTCAATTGGATACCAAATGGCTTAAATAAGAATGCCTGGACCCCATTGATGTATATTAAATCAATAACGGTTATCCTAAATGTCTTACATGGCCTGAGTCACCGAAAAGACAGTGTGAATGTGTGTGTGAGTGTGAATGAGAAAAAGTGTGAGTGTTAAAAAAAAAACCGAATCAGATATAAAAAAAAAATTAACCCCAATATAGTATATTAAATACTGTATATGATAATTAATATAAATAAATATGGTTTAAAGACTGTATGACTTCACATAAAAGACTAAAAACAATTTTTTAACATTTTTATTTTAACTTCTAAGTAATTTTTAGAATATTTTATACAAATTACATTACATAACATATCCATTTGAAAATTGAAATACCCTCAAGGTATAAAAAATCAATAAAATTCCAATATATCCGTATTTATTTATTTATTTATTTTAATTAGAAAAAGTCGATCATTTAATTTCCATCTTTCAAATATTAATAGCATTTGTATTTTTATTTGATATGGGTTTTCAGAAATTACTAAATATTCCAATATTTATCCAATATTTCGTTTATTATTTCAAAACAAACCAAATCACTTATTAACATAATACATAATTCATTTGCTTGTATTAAATAAGTGATATAAAATAGAAAAGAGATTTTTTTATTTTCTAATAAATATATCGTAATTCGATCGTAATAAAGAAAATTGTTTTATTATTTTTGAAGCCAGTCAAAAGAGAGAGCGCCTTGATGGATACTAACCAGTGCTTCTTTTTCTGGCAAATGTGTTGCATACCGGCCAGGGGCTATTGAGAATTTCTAGCTCAATTTCCCTTTCATTCTTTTCGTTTGTAATTTTCAATAAATCCTCGTTTATTTTATTAAAAATTTAAATTAAATTTTGATAAAAAGGCGTTAATAGTGATAATAAATTTTAAAGAATAATCGAATTATAATTGAATATACAATAAAGTTACTTGTTATCAGTTATATTCGTAATTTGTCAGGGGCGTATTTAAGGGGGGGCCGAGGGGGCCCGGGCCCTCCCCCCCCCGAAATTTCCCAAACACATATACATATATGGACCCTGTTATGCAATGGTGTGTCAAAGACCAAAAAAATTCAAAATTGAGTTAAGCACGGAATATTGTTTGAAATGCTATAATTAATAGTATTTTTTGTGAAATATGTTCTAAAAAAATTTATATTTAATGTTACTTACACAATTGACAAGAAAAATTATATAGAATCCAATGTAAACAAAAAACTTTATTGTTGATTTTCTCAAAACTCGATGTTTGGTCTTTGACACACCATTGCATAACAGGGTTCATATAGGGATATACAGACATCAGCGCAACAAATTTTTCCGCAGGATGGACAACTTTGGTTCCGCAATAGAAAAAATGTTCCTCAAAAAATTTCGTGTGAAAAAAGTATAGTTTCTTTAAAAAAAAAAATTTCCTCAGAAAAATATTTGAGTTCGGGCCCCCCCCCCCCCCGAAAAAATTTCTATATACGCCCCTGTAATTTGTATAAGATAGAACATTTCGTACACTCATTCTCTGGCTTTGTGAATTTGTACCTGAAAAAAGGCAACAAAATAAGTAGCCGAAACGTTGTATCTTATACAATTAAACTCCACTTTACCCTAAAACAAGAATTTTTTATTTAATAACAATAACTTTCAAAACTTTCAACCATTTTTTTGAGATAGATCGTTAATAATTCAAATAGGCCTATATTTTGTCTATAATTTAATTAATATTAATTTTATTTTTCGGCATCTTAGGTCATTTAGACTTTAAATGAAACTCATTATAAGAAAACTAGGTCCAGGCATATTTATTTAATACCATTTGGTATATAAATGGCTTAAATAAATTCATGGGTCTGCCTGGGGACTGAACACTCCCTTTTAAATTATTAATATTGACATTTGTCAACATCTCTACCCTCTGGACCACAGGAAAGGGGGTCAAATTGTTTAAAACACCCTTTACTATTGTACTTCATAGTAAAGAATAGGAGATTGGTTGCCTTGGTAGCAAAATATAAATATTTTCCTATAATTTTACATCTTAAAACTGCCGGAACTAAATGTCATTAGAAAAAAATCTGGTGTGACAAGCACAGAACACAACTTTCAATATCCGAAGTTGTGCTGTGCATCCCCACACCAGATTTTTATTTTATATATCCCTAATTATTTAAGGTTGTTCGGACATTAAAGCACTTTAACTGATTAAAAACTAATTTTTTAATATGTTATTAATCACTATCAAATACGTATAAAATAAAATTTTTGAAGCAGATCTGACACAGGGTTATCGTGTAATTAATTTTTTAAAAATTGAAATTTAACATGTAGCCTATGGGGAATAACGACGAAACGCACACATATTGAATTAAATAGGCGTCTGTGCAACTGATACAAAAACAAAAAAACTTACATTTTATTAATTCACTTCCGAGGAATATGTTAAAAATAAAATCAAAAGTTTCTGCCGACCGCTTTTAAAGATATTTTAACAAGAAAGTCAAAAAAATTCTCCAAAATGACAGTCGCTAATATTTAAAAATAATGAATTCTCGAGAGTCAGACCAGTCTGGCAACGTCGCATAAAATAATTGTCTTTTCTCTATGTCAGATACATTTTTTTTTTCAATTTTACAATATTTTTTCTCGCAAATCGACCATTGTGTTTAAACTGATTTGCATTAAACATTGTAATATATTAAATAAAATAAAATTTAAGGCGTTTAAGATTTAAAATAGATAGTTGATGAATGCAATGTTGCCAGTTCTATATTACGTGAAAAACTGCTCAAGTCGAAAGTCATTCATTTATTATTTTTGGTAATTAAATTATTAACTTAATCCAATTATAAACTATGATAGGTCACGACTAAATTAGAATAAGGAATTTTGGCATTCAAATTTTTAATTTTATTTAAAAAAAATTTAGATTCTATTATGACTTACGATGTACTATCCGAACAACCTTAAGTGAAATTTGAAAAAAATTATAAAAAATTTTTTTTATAGATCTTTAATAATAGATAATAGGCTATAATTTGATTACTGATCTCTTTTAATAATTACGCAAGCGAAGATGAGTATGTTTTCGAGTGATGTCCATCTATGTTGGCATTTATTTGGCAAACTTGAAGCCGTTACTTTCTCCTTGCTTTCGTTTTCATCCTCGACTGCTTGTTACTCGCTTGCAAAACCTCGCCCTAGAAATCGGCCCTTGACTTGTGTTCTCCCCTCTATACCCAGCCAGGAACAAATCAGGAGTGGGGACTGCGGTCACGACTCTCTTGCCGGGGGACGGGAGGCTGCATGCACCGCCATCGTTACGTCATCTCCTCTCCATCTCTAATCACCCAAAGCCTTTCCAAAAGAGCATCTTCTCTCTCTTTTTTCTTCTCCTCTCATTATATAATAATAAATTGCAATATCTTGTTGAAAAACAGACCGCACACATTTGTTTTTGAAAAAAAAATAATTATTTATTTTTCTCTCACTGAAGAGGAATGGTCTCGCCTTCAGTTGCGTTTCATGTTAGTTGTCTTCTCCAACGAAGTTCTTTCTTGATCGTCATCCTGTAGACAGATTTCCTACATACAGGGGCGGTAAATAAAATCCCCCTCAGACCTTGGGGCGGGGGGGGGGCGCCAATCAATGTAGTTACGCCCCTGTCTACATATCACACTTATAGATTTAAAAATGACTAGGATCGAGATTCTATGATTTCAAAAACGGATTACATATTTCTTCTTATTTCAAAAAATTGAGTTTAATTTCACGAAGGTTGCTTATTCAAAATTTTATATAGGACAAATTTTGAAAATATCTTTTTTAATACCAGAAGCAGGAGGTTTACTTGGCGTGTAGTTGCAGGTGGAGATGCAAAATAAATAAATAAAATTTATTGTCAGGATTTTTTATCTTTTAGACTAAAAATATATAATTTTTATGTTTTTGCTTAATAAAATAGGAAAGTAAAAATGAAAATAAATTTATTCAAACTCTTTGATTTGTCCTTCTAGAAAAACGAATAGATTTATAAAAAATTTCAAATGTATCTATCTTCACGTTCTCTAGAAATCTAAATATTTTTGAATTGATGTCTGTCTCTGTCAGGGTCATTCTAGACACGACAATTTGAAAATTAGTGGGATAGTACATTCCGGTTAACGTTTTAAACATGAAAAATTCAAACCAGGAAAAGGAAAAATCAAAAAGCCAACCTCGATCAACGCATCCCCAAAAATGCGAATTCATTATTCATAAGTGGGCATAAATTCGATCATTTTGATGATATACAAATAGACGTTTTGGGAAAATTCTTTAAAATTTTAAATTTTGAAATTTAAAAGAAATTTTTGAGGTTTCTTCTGCCTTTTGTTGATGTAAATATGCATTACAGAACAAATTTATAAAAAAATTTGATACAAAAATGTTGCTAGAAGACACTTGCCCCTGCCATCAAAGCAAAATATTAATTTATTTGTGTATTTGTATTTGTCTAGGCCAGCTGTAATTTCAGCTTGGTCTTTATAAAAATATTTAATTTAAATTGATTTTTTTTCAATAAAATTTCAAGATAATATAAAAATGTTAATTTTTCAAAATAATAAATTTTCATCCTATTTATTATTATAAACACCATTTTAAATTAAATTAATTGAAATAACCAAGGTATTTTTGTTTTTGTATATTTAAAGACCTCCCAGAAGTGGATGTGCGTCACAAAGGAGCAGATGTAGGGCATACACTTTACCTCATTTTAAAAATACTGAAATTTTCTGGAAGCATTAACATGATGTTTTGAAAAAATTAACATTTCAAATTTATTTATATTATCTTGAAAAATTTATACATAAAATCTCTATTATAATTTTCAAATTTATATTTTTAAAAATAACATATTAATTTTCCAATAACTTCATACAGTATATAAATCTTCTAATCAAGAATATTAGCTTACACCAGGGATTGTTGAAATTAGTACATATTTTATTACTAGAATGACTAAATTGACTTCCAGCATAGACATCCTAACAATTTAAAATTTAAACTATTAAGCGTAGGCTTTATTTAAAAGTGTGTTGTATTAAAATAAGAAATAAAAATCTGGTACGACTGCTCGCACAGTACACAACTTTCTCTTACCTTCGGTAATCGAAAGTTGTGTTCTGTGCTTGTCACACCAGATTCACACACACACAAAGACAGACCATGTTGGGAAAACCACTTTTTTGGATTCAGATATGTGACCTTGTGTTTTAATTTCCCATAACTAACAATTCTTTTTCCAACCCATGAAAAAAGAGTTCCATGCCGGGAAGAATTTCAAGTACAAAAAGTTTAGTATAATATTATTTCATAAAATTTTCTTAAAATAATCAGTATTTTTTTGTACTTATCAAGAAGATAATTCAGGATTCCGCAATCTCTGAGCCATCTGACATAAACTCAGCTTTCTCAATTCGTTTGAAATTATATTGAGTGCTCTATCCCCTCCTCGTTCACCTCTTCAATATCTGAAAAATACAACCCCAAGTAACTTATTGATTATTAGATCCAAGAGAACTTTTAATATTGCATAATCAAGAAGCATGAATTTCAATGAAATTTGATGTAAAATCACAGACATAATTAATTTTTTAAAATCTCATCTATAATTTTTAATTTTCCTATTATTTGCTCTATTCAGCTAATTTTATTCTTAACGCACAACATAAATTAGGTTATCGCCTTGCAAGTTAATCACAAATTGCATTACAGATAAGGATGATAATAGCAATAATGATAGTGATAGCGCTTATTTGTATTAAAATCTATTATCAATGACTCAGTATTTTTTTTCCTTAAAAACTATTTCTTTAACTTTCGTTATTTTATTGAATATGTAAAGAAAAATCTAAATTCTAAAAATAATTTCATAAAAACATATTTTTCTGTCATTCTTTTTTCCATAGTTAGAGGTTTTCTAAGCTTTTTAATTCACGGTTAGAAGAATAAATAACACTTGTACAGCCAATTTTATTTTATTTAAATGAACGTCTGACGTTTCATCTTTCT
>JAKCPI010022122.1:0-13574 GCA_023213315.1 Euborellia annulipes | reverse complement strand
TTTTTAACACTCACAATTTTTTCTCATTCACACTCAACATTCACACAGTCTTTTTGGCAACTTAGGTACGATGGTCCAGGCAATCTTATTTAAGCCATTTGGTATCCAAATGGCTTAAATAAAATCATCGGACTGCATGGGGTCCGAACCCGCGACTTTTGGTATTTTCTAAATTTTTCCTTTTCTTTTATTTAATTTTTACTTTCTCTTACCTCTATATATGTTAATATCTAGAGAGAGAAAGTTTTGGATTTATGTCGAAAATTCTATGAATCTGCACGTTTTGAGGTCCCCTGAATCCAAAAAAAAGTGGTTTGTCTGCAGTAGCGTATCCAGGTGGCCCCCCCCCCCCCCCCCCCGCCCCAGGCGCATCAAGCTTTTGGCGCCCCTCGCGCATCCAGCTTTCTGGCTTTTTCCCCTAAATCTCCGGCTTTTTGTTTTTGAAATTTCATAATAAATTCATTTTATATCACAAATCCGGAGAAAAAAAAGATCCAACGATAAACGGCGCCCCAGTTGAGCTTCGCCCTCTCCGCTCTCAAGGGCCAGTTACGCCTCTGTCTGTCTGTCTGTGGGTGTGTGTTCAATTCAAAGCTAAGGTTAGCTAGGAAGTTGAAAAAGCTGGTAGTTCAATCAGGATAGGTGAAAAGAAGAAGAAAATTCGCAGCTAGTTATATTTCATTATTTTTATTCCCATTATGTTGACGTTTCGATCCCGGTTGGGATTATCTTCAGAACAAATGAGTGTTATATATGTGCAAATTATTTATTGCTTTTTATCAAAATCGACCTAAGAATACTAGTACTTTACTGAATGAATTTTTTCAGTTTTTTTTTTTCTCGATTTTCTCAAAATTCGCTCCAAAGATTTTGATTAAAATTCAAAAATCAATTTTTTAGATGATCTTTCAAATGTATATTCTCATTTTGCCCTCAAAATTGTTTGAAGTACACTTGACTCTTGTACTCCATAGGAAAGATAGGAGAAATGGTTGATATGGTAACAAAAAATATAAATAAACAAATAGTTTATAAATTTTTCCAAATTCAAATGTACCGTACTGTTGGAAACTAAATATATCTCGACACAAAAAATCTGGTGTATCAACTTTCTACTTGTCTGCTGTGCGACCAGTCACATCAGATGTTTTTACTCTATTAATAGTTTTCCTGATAAACTACTCATTCACACATAGTTTATCTACGACCGGTCCAGACAGACAGACGGATAGACAGACCTATTCATTCATGACATTCATTCATTCATTCATCCTCTTGGCAGTAGCAGACGATTCCTTCTCTCTCTCTCTCCTCTTTTATTATTAGATCAGCTGAAGTCAATTGTATCTCCGACTCTCTATTTTTAGTCATCGTCATTTCTTAAATACTATAAATAGAGAGAGGAACGTCGGATGTCTCCAAGTCCAAGTCCCCTTAGACAATTTGGACCCGCTTGACCCGTCATCTCTCTCTCTTTCTATCCTGTTTTAAAAAAAAATTCAGGCTTAATTTAATCAATTATTCTGTTGGGCATTAAATCTTCATTTTAGATGTCTTAATTATTTAAAAATGCCTTCACTACCAATGAAGAATAATAATATAATTATCAGCCTAATCATTAACTTCTTGATTAATAATTGTAAATTTTTCTTTTACAGGATTGGGAATTATTAATCCTCTCTAAACTGCAATGGAACATTTCCTCGATAACTGGCTTCGATTACGTGGACCAGCTCGTGGCTCGTTCGGAAACTGCTCAAATTCGTCCTCTAGTTCGACGACATGCTCACACTCTGGTCGCCCTCTGCTATACAGGTTGGTTTAAGCAACGTTATTTGATTTGCACCTGAGCCCTCATCCGTTTTATTTTCAAACCCTTCCCTTCCCTTCACGTGTCTCCGTTTTTTCGCTCTTACTGGTCAAAAATGGTCAAAACTTTTAATGGACAGCACACGTGATGCAAACAACGCACAAACACGTGCTCCCCTCCCTCCCCTCCCTTATTTTGCACGTTTTTAGGATTAGAATATACAAATTTTACATAATCCTTTAACCCTTTATTTAAAATCGCATACAAAAGCTCCAAATTGTATATTTTTCTTTTTATTGATTAAGTTGAGCAATTTTGATGAATGAACAAAAAATTGTTATTATTATGTGGGTAAATTACAGTTTCTCGCCTTTTTTTTTCCCACGTTTGATGTTAAAACCTTAAAAGGGGATAATTGAATGCACAATTTTATTCAGACATTCTTTTCATTTAAAAAAAACGGACCATTAAATTTTTATTTCAATTAAACAAGATAAATAATTGAAAGGAAGGGTAAATTAAAAGGAATTTCCCTAAATAACAAAGAAACCCTTGAAAATGCGCAAAGATTAAAATTAAAACATGGTTGGATAGGCCTAACAGTTGTGTCAATCCGAGGATCATTCGCATGGGATTTTATTCCAACCGTCCATCTCAGGTTCTTTGTCAAAAAAAAAAAAAAACGAAAATGAAAATAAAGAGAATTTACTCATCCACCATTAGAACTGACACTAACTTCATAAGTAGCGCCATTCAGGTTCTTGATTTTATACGCCTGGAAGTTAGGCAACCCAAACGAGGGTTTGTTTTATTATACCGGTAAATTGCAAATACATCTCCGTCACTCAAATTTAAAAATTTCCTAGGACAGATATCCAAATGAGAGTTTTCAACGTTGCGGCCTATATTTAAAGGACCAATCAATCAGCTTCAAAGGATTTTTTTCTCTTTTCTTATTAAGACGGGGATCGGCAAATACTTTAGAATACTTCCTCCCCTCTATCAAAAGCATTTGTCTCCTACAGATGCAGAAGCATTGTTATATTCCTTCTAATCCTGGGAAGCCAAATCAGCCACACTATTACTCTCTTGGCATATGCGATTTTTATACAATTATTATTACTCACAACAAGTATGTAGATCGAAATGTAAAATCTGAGAGTTTCATTTGCTTCACTAAATAAATTCTATTATTCCTTTCTACTCTAGTATTGTAACAATTCTATAAAGCATGGAGCACACTTTGCTTACGCGGATCCGAGCATTTTAAAGATAATAATATTCTTGGTTATTAAATATAGGGTTTTTCAATAGGAACGACGCATTTTGTTTTTGACATTTCTCAAACAGGAGTGAAGTTAGCCCGGCAATTCTTTGACATTTTGAAATATCAGTGTATGCCATTTAATCATGGAGAGATACACACTTCAACAAAGTTTGCAAATTATTCAAGTTTTTTTTTATCAAAGTTCACGTTCTATCGCGACGCGCTCTTATGCGAATTTCCGGTCGACAAAACCGTCCAAGAAGGACTATTGGCAAAAATTCGAAACAACTTATGCATTGCATAATGTCCCAGGGCCTATACTATACTACAACGTAATTCTCGAAGTGAAGAAAATATCGCGGCCATTCGAGAGAATGTGCGTAAGCAGTCAAGGATGTCGATTCCACGCGCGTTAAACATTAGTGTGGCCAGTTTGTGGCGAATTTTTGGGATCAGTTCGATGCTATGGACTTGGACGATATGTGGTTGCAACAAGACGGCGAGCGAGTTATCTCACGTAACGGTCCTATGTAAACAATTTAGCAACATTATAAGAGAAACCCTATATTAATACAATCGGGTCGATGCAATTTTAGGTACTTTTTGTTAAATATAATGCGCCACTTGTATTTAATAACGAATTTGTGTTCTATGGCTTGAAGCAATAAATATAAATAGAAAAAAAAATATTTATTAAAAATCAATCAAATATGAGCAGATATGATTGCTCTCTCTTTAACATGGTAAATATTAAATATTTATCTCGCTTTTAAAAATATAGAATTCTAGGTCAGAGTTCAAATATCTCAAATTTTAAATCCCTAAAGAAGAAGGGAAGTGAGGGGAGGGACAAAAACAAAAATTAAAGTTTAAAGGGAGGAGTTGTTAGGTAAATAAAGTTCAAGAGCAGCCAGAGAGCATGTGGAAAGCGAGGAAATTCACCCCCCCCCCCTCCCCTCACACATCAAAACCACCCACTCACTAACACAAGTGCATATTTACGTGTGTGAGTGAGTATATGGCGCGTGCCTTCGCAGCTGCCCTATTCCTATCGCCTCCCACTCCCCCTATAGAGCTACCTACTATAAAAAAAATGAACTAAAAGCTCACCTATAAAGTGAGAGAGAGAGAGAGATAGGCAGCTGCCATACCTGCGTATGGCCAGAGCGCAGCAGCCCTCTGGCTGTATCTTCATCTACATCTTATCTCTCTCTACCCCTATTCATAAATTAACTTTAAATGAAGCCGGAATAGTTTTACTTTGGTTTTAAATTCCAATGACGTCTCTATATGCTTATGACGTCAGATTAAATAAACATATTTCTACTTTATTATATTTCTCAGACGTTTCGTAACAGTTTTATATCATATTCTTGTTGTTTTTCCGAAGCCTCCGATGGCCTCGAAATTTGAAATTTTCACGTCATAAACATTCCTTTACTTTCTACATTTTTAAGCTTAAATTTTCCATTTAAATAAAAAAAAAAAATTCAAATTGCCCTCTAAATATGATTATTTATTTTTATTCCCAACCCCTTTCGCTTCGCCCCATCCGCCCTCTCATCACTTGTGGTTTTTCCATTTTTTTTTTTTTTTTTTAAAGAATATTAATCAAATATCATTGGGTTATTTTCTGGTTAATTTGTCTCTAATTATTTAAATATACCCTCATCTGTCATTAGAGATGCGGCTCCCCCTTGTGGTTTATTATCCATCCCCTTTTTTTAACCACAACTCTAAACTAGCCCCCTCCCCCCTCCGGGTCGGCATTCTCTCTAAAAAAAATACTCCCGAATGGATTGAATCATAATAATATGTCAAATCGATTTTGATCTTCTAGATGCATATTTTGATAGGATCGCATATCTGCGTTAATACATTTTTTATGCCCAGTTGCACCAACATATCTCAGGTCTTACACCTTACAATTGAACTTAGAGCGTTGCACCAACAGTTAATCGGGACTTAAGTTCTCTATTTGAGCTTACATCTCAAGTAGTCAAATTTGATGACTTAAGTCAGCCTGAGCCTGAATTCATAATCTAAAATGAGAATTGTGACATTTTATCTAATCAACTATCTATATATACCCTTAGAATATAGCTATATATTTTTTAAATAAATCAATTTTATTGTTTTATTAAAAAAAAAAATTATATTTTCATACTGCCTGTCAAGAATTTTTAGAAAATATATATTTATATTATATATAAAAAATTCGAAATAAAATTTGTTGAAGAATATATCTTACACAAAAAACAAATTTGTTTTTATTCTTTTTCACCTCCACCTGAACCAAAACATAATAAAGTTACTTGTAAAAGAAAAAAAAAATTTCCAGCAATATTTCGATATATTTCGGAGATCTATCGGATCTCCTTCAGGCAATTGGGGCAAACGTGGTGAAGAGGTAAAATTCACTGAAGAAGCAGTGATGATAGATAGGTCTCCGAAATATTTAGAAATATTACCTTGTTAATTAATTAAAAAAAATTGATGAAAATTTAGCGTTTTCTTTCACAAATAAATGAACTTCAGAAACACCACTTAAGGAGATTAATAAACTTGCACAACAATATTAAATTATCTTTGTACAATTTCATTTATCAAAATTTGTTAATATTTTTGTTGTTGACAGAATTTGATCAAACAGCTTATTATTTATTTATTTATTTTTATTTTGGTCAGATTTTGGTTAGCAAATATGTTTGTTGTTGACATGCAGTGCTGTCTAGCTGCTCTTTTTTAACAAAAATGCGATGTTGTTTTTCTCAAAGCCAGCTTGATTAAGATTCATTGGTGCAACGTTTTAAATCTCAAGCGCCCAAGCTGCCTACCTTCTATACCGAACGTCTCGGGTTCGGAACCCAGGCAGTCCGATAATTTTATTTAAGGCATTTGGATACCAAATGACTTAAATAAAAATGCCTGGACCCCCCAATTGATATATTAAACATACTGATTATCGTAAAAAGTCTTAAATGGCCTCAGTTGCTGAAAAGACTGTGTGAATGTGTGTGTGAATGTGAGGGTGAATGAGAAAAAAGTGTGAATGTTTTTTTATAAAAAAAAAAAAAAATCTCAAGCTGAGACTTGAGTTCAAGACGGCCTTGGCCAAGCTAAGATCTTGTTGGTGCAACTGGGCATTAGATACTTAAAATAATCGAACGAATTCTTAATTAGCATCTTTCCCAGTTACTTGGTGACTTGAACGCACTATTTCTCCTCAGATGAAGAGCAATTCAGAAAGAAGCCTATTAACGTAGACATGTCTTAAATAAAAGTTAATAGAAGAGTTTATGGCATTGTTGTAGTCTAACAATGCCGCCGAATACGTATTTTTAAAAAAATACCAATTTTTAAATCCTCTTTAACTGCATCCACCCCAACTCAAACAAAATTAATTAAATTTCTTTGAAAACTAAATAATATTTATTTATATTTGATTTGATTTCCTCGTCCATCCAACGTTTAGCACTGCTTGGTCTTGCTTAACAACATAGATTATTTCTTTTCGTGCTCGGTGCGATAATATTTAACTATCATTAATAATAATAAGAAAGTTTTTTTTTTTTTTTCTACTACTTTCACGATAATTTCTTTAGGTACGTAGGCCGAGTATTTAAAAAAAATGGCCGACTGCCAGATGCCATTAATGGGCCCTTTGTGTTTGTGCATCTTGTTTGGCCCTTTTCCTCTTTTATCGATACAGCTGTCGCCCTTCTTCCTTTTAATTTGATTTTTTTTTTTTTTTTTCAATCCAAATACTCTCTTTATGATTGCGTCACAATTTGCATCCTTTCAGGAGCCCCTTCGCCGGCCAATGAACCTTTGAGTGTGTAAGTTTCTTCTAAATCATATAAATAAACATGAGAGAGCTTAGGGTTAAGGTGAGGAGACCGGAGAGGGGGCAGCTAATGAGCTCTCAACGCGTCTCAAACAATTAGACCTATGATGCTTTACAAACAACAACAACAACAACAATAAATCCCATAATGAATATGAAAATACCCCCCCCCTATTATTTTTTGACGGCAAACCTTTCCAAAAATTCAATTTCATTGCCGGCTAAGATTGCCGACCCCTCATTTTGATATCTAATCTTTAACTTAAAATATAAATTTATTTTCAAGAATTTCCCTTCCCTTCTCTTTAATCCCCTTTCTCTCTCTCTCTCTCTCTCTCTCTTTGGCTTTTGAATGATTCTATTGAGGGGTGTCAAATAAAAATGAAAGGTGATAGATTCATCGGGGCATGTCGCCTGTCTATATTATTATAATATGAAAAAAAAAGCCAGCTCTTTGCTTATTTCCCTTGCAGCTGCACATTTAGAGCCCCCGACACCCCCGCACACACACACCCAAGCAAAAAACAACTAACTTTATGACTTTATCCACCCTCTGGTCACCACCTGTAAGTCTGACCTAATTTTAATTACCAATGAAATTACTTAACAGGATAAAGCTGAACATTAACCGGAAGAAAATGAAAGTCAAATAATTTTTTGATCACTTTTCTGAAACAAAAATAGTTGGCACTCATCAATTCAGATGGATTATAATCGGTAATCGTAGGCTCTATTATGATATAATAGTATAGGCCTACACATGTATAACATGGCTTTAGATGGCTGGCGCCAGGAAAAATCCACTTGCTTTATACTGGCGCCAGTCTATCTAATGACAACATTTCTATAATATTATCACAATAAGTTTATACAGTATCAAGATCTTAATATTTAGAAAAATTGTCATCACTTTGAACGGGAAGCGAATCCCTGAGTCCTAGCATAAGAAGCGAGAGCCTATACCTCTATACAGTCAGGACCACATCACTTAATAAAGTATCTGTGAAAACAAGAACTTTAATATAAAATATCGCACTTTCATAAATAAATGTCAAATTGTGATGCATCACTATAATTATTTATTTTTAATAAATTTAGAGATTTTATTCCGAAACTAACCCTTGTTAAAAATAAAGGAAATAGACGACTTGAAGCGTGAATGAGTGACTCAAAAAAAAAATAAAAAATAAAGAGGCAGGAGATAGACATAGATTATAGAATTATTCCAAAATGCAGCTGCTGCTGGCCTGTCTATCTCTTTGCGTTATAAATTTCCCGAACCATATACGAGTCAACTATAATATTTTACTTGATATTGTAACATACTATTTACTCAATGAGTCAGACACACTCGATATGACAAAATCTAACATTTATACTATTAATAAATTTAAAAACAAAAAAATCGGTACCATTGTGGCAAATTAATTTAATTTATTAATTTAAAAATGAATATTGTTATTATTAATCACATATTAATTAAGAAAATTTTAAAATAAGCTTATATGATTTATTTAAAAATCAAATGTCAAATTAGTTCAGCATTGTTGCAATAGATGGCAGGCTAGTCTAACAGCCGATATAGTTTTAGCCTATATTTATATATTTTTATGCTTTTATAAAAGATACATAATATATAATAACATTTATAAAGTATTTATTGTTAAAAGATCAATGAAAATCAACCAAATGCATTAAATATTATTAGCTACCATTCTGACATCTCTTGGCAAATTTTTGAATTACTTGATTTTTTGGGCATACTTTTTATGACACACTACGCCCTCTTATCGGGAAAAACATGCGTAACACCTTCGCTCCTGCCCCGCCTTAAGAATTTTTTGAATCTTTATTCGATTATATTTATTTTTATTATAGTGATCCGAGCAAATCTATTTACCCCAATTGGTATAGAATAAATTTTTATCGCTCTTCTTGGAGTTCGTACCCACATACACCTCTTGACTTTTTAAGTTCCTCTCTGCCACGGAGGTGGAGAACCCCCCCCTCCCCTCTAGTGATTTGTCGATTAATTGTTACAGGGCTCCCCAAGAATCAACCACACAGCCCTAATTCTTGAATATTTTTGAAAATTGAGCAATTTTTTTCAATTAATTAAACTGGAGAAGCGGGTTCTTAGGAAAAGCAAAAAATTTTAGGGATCCATGTGATAATTTGATTGTGATTTTATAAATAAATAATAATAAGTTGCGTAACGCTGTCGTTGAGTTGATCTTTTGGATTGTTTAGCATATCTTCCAGCAAAAACACTCTTCATTTATATTACTGGTCCTAAATAGTTCTAGAGATGTTAAGCAAAAGCAAGCAAGTTGAGTCTGGCACTATCTTTGTTAAATACGGTTCTATTCTTAATTAGTCCTCAATTTTAGGTCAAGGGCTCGATTTTTTTTGTTGTTGTCTTAATATAAATTAACATAATAGCAGCTTTACACCCCTTTTATGAGTTTATTTAGTTAATTTTAGTCCATTTTTTTTTCCTACTTTTAAATTGCCTCACAAAGTTGTTATCTAACTGACAGGTACTCGAAGTGTTGAAGCCCTAGCTAGCTTCTAAATAGATGCACTAACTAATTAACTTACCCAACAATGGCCTATGACCCTAATTATTGTTTATCTTACTATTATTAGAAATTCGTTTCATAAATTTTTGTTTTGGTCACTTGGTCACTCACTCATCACCTTGTCTCTCCATCTCTCTCTTGTTGATGTTGATCGAGGAGAGAAGCGAAGGGAAGCACCTGCTAGAAAAGAAGCCGATGGCACGAGCCAAGGTTGAGGGTGGGCCAGGCCAAAAAAAGAAAAGAACTTTTGAGGACTCTGCTCTTTAAAACCTGTTCTTCCTTCTTCCACGTGCCACACATGCTTAAGAACAACAACCCCTCCCCCTCCCCTCCCCTTCCCCCAAAAATAAATAGTCATCATAATTATACGGGTCATTAGTATACTGGAAATCTAACGTTAATTCCAATAAGAAAATTTCTTTAAAAATATTGGTTTCATTTTAAGAAAAGAAAGGAAAATATTAAAAGATTTTTTGGTTTTCCGCATTAAATTCATTTATTTTTAGATATTTTTTAATTCAAATAATAGGTAGCCAATTTTCTTGATTGGGTCGGGAATCGAACCCAGGTCCCCAGGCACTTGAAGCTCATGTCTTCTCTCTGCCCATTTATAATTTAAAAACTTTGAAATTGACGAGGTGTCATTATTAGAATATCACCTTAAGGGCACTATTTTATTGTTATTTTTAAGGAAAAATTCTTGAGTTGTGGGACCCAAAGAAATGATCACTAGATATTACATGCAGGCCTATAATAAATTTTATTCTATTGACATTGAATATATTATATAAAAAAGAATTTTTCAAGTAAATTATAATAAATTAAAAACACCAGATTTTATGTTTAAATATATTATTTATAATTAATTATTTCATTGTTACAAGTAATACAAATATTTGAAACATATAATTTTGTGTTTTTAATTTAATTTAGACTTTTTTTTTAATTCCTCTTTTTCGGCTGCAGAGGCCATTAGGGTTTTAATTTTACAATATATACCGGGGGACGTTCTACACGCTGATTTCTGATGATCACCAATCCCAGATTTCGCCGCGCTTGGCATAATTTAGACTTGTTAATAATAATATTTCCTCTAGAGCTAACGAGTACCAATTTAAATTTAATTTTTTCTAAAATGTGTCGCGCATTAACGTCCCGCTATGTGCCGACGTTTCAGAGACAATAGTAAATCAAATTTTTTCATAATTATGTCGCCCGTATACATATTATAAAACGAATTGAGCTCTGAGCAAAAGTGAATTTTTTAATATTACTAAGTACTAAAGGACCCAGACTTTTGAATAATTTCATTAATTTATTTCTTTATTAAAAAGTAAGTATTTCTAATTTTTAATTTTAGTATTAGGACTTGAAAACTGCGTAATTGTAATTATAGTGGTAGTGAGTGGTAGGAGAAATGGTAATTGCGGCAGGAGGTCGTGACCGTCCGGCCTTGAGACCCACTTCCGAGACACCGGGCCCCCAACTCGAAAGAAATCAACCCAGTGACCCCCACCAAGTCTAATCTTCCTCGGGGATCACCCACACCAAAAAAAAAAAAAAAAAAACTACCTATCCAGCTGTCGCGGGAATATTAATACCAACCAACACTTTCTACTAATTCAATTTAAAATAAATATTAATATTTAAATATACTGTTTACATTAATGAAATTTAATTAAATAAAATCATCCCTTGCTCGCAGCTCTGCGATTGAGTGAAATCAAGAGACCCTCTTTTTACTTTCTCTTACCTCTATATATGTTAATATATATAGAGAGAGAAAGTATTGGTTTAATGTCGAAAATTCGATGCCGGGATTTTGATGGATTTCAATTTTAAGCATGAAGGAATTGAGCTAGGAGGTTGAAATTTTATATTTAAGTTTTCTACTCTCATGGACCGTGAAAATAAGCTTTTAATCAAAATCGGCCAAAGAGTACTAGTACTTTACTGATGTAATTTTTCAGTTTTTTTTCGATTTTCTCAAAATTCGCTCCAACGATTTTGTTTAAAATTCAAAAATCAATTATTTTTTAGATGCTCTTTAAAATGTATATTCTCATTTTACCATTGAAATCTTCTGAAGACCACTTTTGTACTTCATAGGAAAGATAGGAGAAATGGTTCCCATGGTAATAAAATATAAATACTTTCCTATACTTATAAATTTTACATCTCGAATTCTAATATATCGACGGAAACTAAATATACGTCGACCCGAAAAAACCTGGTGTGACAAACAAGCACAGAACACAACTTTCGAATACCGAAGGTAAGAGAAAGTTGCGTGCTGTGCGCCAGTCACACCAGATTTTTTTTTATAATTATTGATTAAATTAAAAACACTTATTTGATTGCTATCAAAAAGCTAAGCCTATTTTTATCCATGCTTGTCAGCCCTTTGACAAGAGCATCGGCCCTTGGGGCTCCCTATTATTTGCTAATGTTTATGCTTTTCTTCGAAGAGCATATGCATGTAATTTTTTGCATGCAAAGTTTCTTTTATTTCCTGAGGGCTTAGAAGCCAGCCGGAGGAGTGGGGAAGCCTCCCCCCCCGGTGCAAAGACACTACAAATCGGTCAAAATAAAGATATTAATATCAAAGGGGAAAAGATTTCTGTATTTTGTTGCCAATAACAACTAGGGCATTATCCTCCCTATTCTTCTTCCCTCTCCTCTTCTTTTATGTAACCGTCTTTTGAGAAATCCGTTGCGTCGTCGTCGTCGTCGTCCTTTCCGCCCTTTGACCACGACTTGTCCTTAGAAATTGCATATCCCCCCCCCCCCTCCCCCTTTACACCTTCCAGGTGTTCCAGTTCTCCAGAAGATGAAAAGGAAATAAAACTGGCTCCCTAGCTCGATAATAATAACAAAAGAAAAAAAAAAATCTTATACATACCCCCGTATATCATCATAATGTCCCATATTTCCAATATTGTATGCAGTTGGAGCTAATCTTAAAATTAAACATTCTGATGCTATTTTTTTAAAAGGAAATAGATTTATATAGTAAAAAAGAAAAATTGCTTTGTGAATTGTATTCAGCACAAATTTAACAAGTCCACACTGGCGTAATATAAATACCTTACGTAATACGGCTAAAACAGAATTTACATTTTTACTAATTTGAATCGGTAGAGTAAAATTATGATTTATTTATAAATCACATATATATCTTATGTAGCCTCTATAAATATTGTTTAAAAACATATATTCATTCAGCTACTTGAAAAAACAACTCTGATCGACCAGTTAGTAGCCAATTGTAATGCAAATACAAACTGATCCGGGTTCGATCCCAGGGTGGAGCATTTTATTTTCAATCATCTGAATGAATTGTTTTTAAATATTGTAGTATATATTTATTTGACGTTTTTTCCCTTTAAGCATCCCCTGGGCAAGAGCTAATCCAGAGGGTTTCTCGGGGGGGGGGGGGGGTAATCTGGATTGACTTGTTGCACAGATACAATTTTTTCTTACTTTACTGTAATTTAAAGAGGTATGTCTTTGTGGCTGGAAGTATTTCTAAGGCGGAGTCAAAAAAAAAAAATTGCAAGACATATGCAGCCAAAATTATTTCTTTTATTGTGCCGTTGGCTGACGTTTCGGTCCTTAGGCCATCTTCAGAGCTCAATTATTTTCATACATATTATCATCACACGTTATTATTACACCTTCTGTACAATATAAAAATAAATATAATTTACGGAAATAATATAGAGGAATATACCCGGAGGCGAGGATAAATGAAAATTCTAAAAAATTTCAGTGACACACATTCGCATGAACGGAGTACATGTACAGAAGATATAAACAATTACACCGCTACCGCCATAGGTAATAATACATAAGGTGTGATAATAACATGTGATGATAATATGTATGAAAATATTTGAGCTCTGAAGATGGCTAGGCCAATTTTAACCCAAATCATCAACGGCACAATAAAAATAATTTTGGCTGCCTTATGTCTTGCAATTTTTTTTTTCACTCCGCCTTTGTAATTTAAAGGTGCATTTCTGTACTTGTTTATCAAGAATACAAAAGAAAGCAAATTTTTATTAA
>JAKCPI010022121.1:0-18193 GCA_023213315.1 Euborellia annulipes | reverse complement strand
TCTTGGTAGTAGTTAGCACGTGGCCATTGCACCCAAGGGTCGCGGGTTCGCATCCTAAAATTAGCCCCCGGGCCTTGGTAGTAGTTAGCACGTGGCCATTGCACCAAGGGTCGCGGGTTCGCATCCCTAAAATTAGCCCCTGGGTCTTGGTAGTAGTTAGCACGTGGCCATTGCACCAAGGGTCGCGGGTTCGCATCCCTAAAATTAGCCCCCCGGGTCTTGGTAGTAGTTAGCACGTGGCCATTGCACCAAGGGTCGCGGGTTCGCATCCCTAAAATTAGCCCCTGGGTCTTGGTAGTAGTTAGCACGTGGCCATTGCACCAAGGGTCGCGGGTTCGCATCCCTAAAATTAGCCCCCGGGCCTTGGTAGTAGTTAGCACGTGGCCATTGCACCAAGGGTCGCGGGTTCGCATCCCGCCCCAGGCGAGAAAAATTTATTTAAATTCAATTGGCTACCAATCCATTTAAATAAATAGGGTCGGGGTCTAAATAGCATTCGATGCCGAAAAAGACCTTAAATAAAAATTTAAAAAAAAATCATTAAAGAGCGGATTTTTTGGCAAAACGTTTTTTTAACAAAATTACCAAAATCACTATTTGATTAAAATAAAGACAGGAATAAATAATTACCTAAACAATACGTTAATTTCTAAAATTTTCTACAAAAAAAAAAACATTTTGGGATTTTTATCCCTTAAATTCAATAAATAATTAGTTTTTAATTCAAGCTATTCATGAGCCTCCCCCCCCCCCCAAATAATTTATTAAATTCACCTACTAAAAAATAATATTTTTTATTAACTCCTGCAAGTATTTGATCGAGAAAAGTGCTTTGTGTCAGTTTCCTTCGGTCTTTACCCTTTCAGTTCATTATCCCTTAAAAATAAATTAAGTACTAGTAAGAGTTTGCCTGGATAATTGAATCGTTTAAAGTATATATAGCCTCAGATGTCGAAAAAAGAGTTTCGGTTCAAATGGCTAAGTTATAAACATTAAAAATTAGAGGTTCGTGAAAATTCATCTTTTATAAGAAAGCCCTTAATACGATATACAGTACATGAATCCCCAAGAATGGTCAGTTACTGTACATTTGTTTCTTGAGAGGAGCGTTTGAGTTACCTGATATGTAGAGCGTAGAGCGTAGAGCGAGGGTGAATGTGCGGAGCAGCTTTCCTCAATTCAGGCAACACGTCATGGTACAGATTGGGAGGCTGTGAAAGACTGTGGACCCGAAGTCGCCGGCTACTCAGAGCCTTCGTTCACATATCGCCAACTCAAGGGGAGGGGGATTTCTTGCCCACTCTTACCATTCAATATCTTCTTCACTCTAATTCAGTATTAATAAATAAACAAACAGCAAACTTCTCAACAGTTCTTTCAAATCTATAGGTCATGTTTTGACGACAATTATTATTTATTATTATTAAGGGAATATGGGGGTTCGAGCTCCCTCCCCCTGGCTAAAATTTAAAATGTTAAACGCTGAATTTATAGAAATATTTTATTAACTTGTATTTATTGGGGGCGGGGGAGTCGTCAACCCCCCCACCCCCAGAAGGAAATCTGACTACAATCCTGATTGAAATTATTTGCCTGAGTCAGGGCCGGATCTAGGGGGGGGCAGTGGATGCATTTGCCCCGGGCGGCAGATATCAGGGGGCGGCAATTAAAGAAAGATTTACTAAAAAAAAGGTAAAATGATATGAATTTTCTATAGAAAATTTTAACGAGGGGGCGGCAAATTAAATTTTGCCCCCCCTAAAAAAACTCGTAGTTCCGGCCCTGGCCTGAGTGTTCTGTGTTTGTTGCGTTAACGAGTTAACAGGGGCATATTTCCGAAGAGGCGGACTAGGCGCTAGCCTGGGGCGGCAATTTATGAAAAAACTGCTTATTTATATGCCAATAAATTGAATACAAACCCCAAAGACTTGGTAATTGATGTTGAGATGGTATAGATAATGAGACGTCCACCGGCGTGTTAGAGTGTTTCTCAGTGATGGGGTGGTTGAATGCAGGGCCGGAACTAGGAGATTTTTTAGGGGGAGCAAAATTTAATTTGCCGCCCTCTCCTTAAAATTTTCTATACAAAATTCATATCATTTTACCTTTTTTTTTAGTAAATTTTTCAGGGGCGTATATAGAAATTTTTTTCGGGGGGGGGGGGCTGATCTCAAAAATTTTTCTGAGAAAAATTTGATTTTCGCGGAACCAAATTTTTGCCCACCCGCGGAACCAAAATTTTTTCCCGTCCGAAAAAATTTTACCTTTTTTTTAGAGACGCTAAATTTTTGCCGCCCGGGGCAGATGCACCCACTGCCCCCCTAGATCCGGCCCTAGGGCACTGCCTAGGGCCAGCAAATGTCTAAATCCGCCCCTAGTTTGGAAACCTATTTTATTTCTTTAAAATCGATTCCAGTCAACTTCAAAAGAGAGTCCTTCCTAGAGAATGAAGTGATGAGATGTCTTTTTATAATCACCTCACTGAACAGGCTACATGTGTAGATTATAAAATGAAAAAAATTCACATTTTTCGGGTTCATTCTTACACGTAGAGCCTGACAGACCTAGAACGGCCTATTTTTCCTTAGCTTAGTCATATTTACTTTTCCACACAAGGGCGGATCCAGAGGTGTTTCTCGGGGGGGGGGGGGGTAATTTGGAGTGACTTGTCGCACAGCACACTATTTTTTCTTAATTTCAGTAATTTAAAGGCGCATTCTGTACTTGTTTGCCAGAATATAAATACAAATCAAATTTTTAAGTATTAATTCTTAAAATTTTACGTGAAAAATAAATTTTTTTGCAAAAAAAAGGTATTTTTTCAAATCTCGGGGGGGGGGGTAATTACCCCCTTTACCCCTCCCTTGTATCCGCCCTTGTTTCCACATAATATTTATTTATTATTTTAAAAATTTTAATACACGCTCTTTTGATTTTTTTTGTAATTTAATTTCCAATGACTAAGTATAGGGGAAGAATTCCTCAGTTCATTTAACTTGGTAAATTTCATCCCAATTGTTGAAATAAAGTTAAAAAAAAAAAAAAAAAAAAAAAAATAGAAACAGTTACGTTATCGAGTTATTTAAACTCTCAAACAGAAAAAATAAGGCACTCGCTGGATTCGAACCCACTTTCACGCCTGTGGGTGTTTTAACCTATAAACTACATCTATTTACGGGCGTGAAGGCGAGAGCGTGGGTTCGAACCCCGCGACTGTCTCATTTTTTCCATTTTATAAGGCAAAAAACCTGATAAGGCAATTTTAATAATTTCTAATTTGAAGGAAAAATAAATTTTATTCGCATTTTCTCTCCCCTCTCCTCTCTTCCTAAATACTCTTGTGTTGGTTTCGTCAGCTGAGTGGGTTTCTTTATTATTGTATTATCTTAAAAATTAACGAGGACTTAACGGTTATATTGAATGTATCTACCCATATTTACTGTATTTATTAGAAAATAATTATTTTAAAATACTGTACTATTTCTTTACATTTCAGAATTATTTTTAATTCGATTTACCGTAGTTTTCTTTTTTTCATCAAATTATTATTATTTTAATTTTTATTAAAAATACAGGATTTAGAGTAAATTTTGGGAGCCCTTGTTTATAATTTATATTTTTGACTAGTGTAATAACAAATTCGCAAGTTATTTCACCATCTAAGGTCAGAATTATTTATTCTTATTTGCTATATTTAAATTACGGGTCATTCCACGTCAAATCAACCAAAAAAATCAAAAATTTTCACCCATAATCTCACATTTTTATGAAACTTGGTATGTTTGTTTTATATATATAGATAAGTAACAGCACCAAATTTCAATTTTTTATCTCACTTAGTTTTCGAGTTATAGCACTTTAAAGTTTTGATTTTTTCACCTTACGCGGCTTGGCTAATGCCAAACAAAATGAGACATGGAAGAGAAAATAATTTCTCATTTGCTTATTTGACACCCAATCTTGATGAAATTTTTTTGGTAGATTCTTTAAACAATAAGGAATTAGAAAAAAATATATCACGAATCTAAGTTAATCCTAAAATATAAAAAAAAATTCATATTGTTGATTTTTTTTAGTTGTGAAAACGCAAACATGCTTTAGCGCTAAAGCCAATATCTCCAAAAGGGAATGAGATATTCAAGAAATTTTTTTTTCTAAATAATCTGCATGAAATGGGCTTTAATTTAGTAAAATAAAAATTTTGTGTATTTTGTTCCCTCTATTTCTAAAGTCCATTGAAAGTTTCAATATATAGTTTTACATGTTAAAAAGGTTCCAAGGCCAAAATGAAAATATACATTTTAAAGAGCATGTAAAAAATAATTGATTTATGAATTTTAATAAAAATCGTTGCAGCATATTTTGAGAAAATTGGAAAAAACTGAAAAAGTACATCAGTAAAGTACTAGTACTTTTTGGCCGATTTTGTTCATAAGCTTATTTTGAGTGTCTGGGAGAGTACCAAACTTAAATATAAAATTTCAACCTCCTAGCTCAATTCTTTCATGCTTTCAATTGAATTGATTGTGTTTTCGTCTGTGTTCAGTTTTAAGCAGACACACACACAGTGTCCATTTGAAATCATGAAAGGATTGAGCTAGGAGGTTGAAATTTTATATTTAAGTTAGGTACCCTCCCCGACACTCAAAATAAGCTTATGAACAAAATCGGCCAAAAAGTACTAGTTCTTTACTGATGTACTTTTTCAGTTTTTTCCAATTTTCTCAAAATATGCTGCAACGATTTTTATTAAAATTCATAAATCAATTATTTTTTACATGCTCTTTAAAATGTATATTTTCATTTTGGCCTTGGAACCTTTTTAACATGTAAAACTATATATTGAAACTTTCAATGGACTTTAGAAATAGAGGGAACAAAATACACAAAATTTTTATTTTACTAAATTAAAGCCCATTTCATGCAGATTATTTAGAAAAAAAAAATTTCTTGAATATCTCATTCCCTTTTGGAGATATTGGCTTTAGCGCTAAAGCATGTTTGCGTTTTCACAACTAAAAAAAAATCAACAATATGAATTTTTTTTATATTTTAGGATTAACTTAGATTCGTGATATATTTTTTTTCTAATTCCTTATTGTTTAAAGAATCTACCAAAAAAATTTCATCAAGATTGGGTGTCAAATAAGCAAATGAGAAATTATTTTCTCTTCCATGTCTCATTTTGTTTGGCATTAGCCAAGCCGCGTAAGGTGAAAAAATCAAAACTTTAAAGTGCTATAACTCGAAAACTAAGTGAGATAAAAAATTGAAATTTGGTGCTGTTACTTATCTATATATATAGAACAAACATACCAAGTTTCATAAAAATCTGAGATTATGGGTGAAATGGCCTGGTTGAACTGACGTGGAATGACCCGTAGGTAAGTTGTCAAAACGACCCATTAGCATTCACTGACAATGCAAAGAATACGCGAATGTCTTCTCATTTCTAACATCACCACACTGACAATTCCAAAGAATACTTAAAGGTCTTTTTTTTTTTTTTTTTTTAAACATTCACACTTTTTTTCTCATTCACACTCACATTCACACAGTCTTTTCGGCAACTTAGGCCATTTCAGACTTTGACGATAACCGTTATGAATATATATTATTTAGGGTCCAGGCATTCTTATTTAAGCCATTTGGTATACAAATGGCTTAAATAAAATCATCGGACTGCCTGGGGTCCGAACCCGAGACGGTCTGTTAATTTTGCTCAGGGCCCCACAACTTGTGGGTATGTGAATGGCGACCACGAGCTACCCGAGCTGGGACTGACGGTTTTTCTGTTATTTACATGCCTGTCTCTTCTTAATTCCAACGGGAAGTTGACCAAATAGAGCATTACAAACAGACATTATATAAATTATAATTTCTTCTAAATAAGTAATTTTATTAAACTTTTTTTTAAATTCAGAAAAAAAAATCATCGTTTAATAATCTACTTGCTGATTAAATTCATTAAAAACAAATTCAAATAACAATTCGATAAATAATTTTTTTTTTTGTTTTCATTTAATTAGGATTCTGTCCTGGCCATTTGGCCACGCAATAATAGTAAATATCGGTTTGAAGAGTCCATAAAAATTTAATTAAGAGTACGATACCCATTGTATGCATGTAGAAAAGAAGTCAACAAAATCACGATTTCCATTCTACACAGAAGCTTAAAATAATTTGTCGGTCTTTAATGGAGCCGCTCTGAGATTAAATTAACTTTTCATTACGGTCAAAAAAGAAAAAAAAAAGGGACGAACGAAGAAAGAGAAAAAAATTACGTAGGTATAAAATGTAGTAAATTGTCAGCGGCAGCGCAGGGCGTAGCAACTACTACCTGGCCAGATATGGAATTTTATATATAAAAAGAGAGAATGCGATAAATTTAATCCCGGTGTTGATTAGTCGTTGTTTATCTCCGTATTAAAATTCATAAAAAGTTTAACCTCTGCCCAAGGTGAGATGGCTAAATTATGCATATGGGGCATAACGGGCCGCCTAAGTGGACTTTATTTGCACAATTATTGTAAAAATAAAACCTTGAGAAAAGTTTTATCTCCTCTGAAATATGATAATATCCAATTTAATTAGGTAAATAAAAAAAAAAAAAAAAAAAAAAAAACGAGAAGGAAAGAACGAAACGAGATGCAGGAAATTTACGTCTTTTATAATCTGCATAAAATTAATTGATAAATTCATAATTTTATTTTTATTTTTTATTTTTAATTTATTTGATTAAAACAATAAAAAATTATTTAAACTAATTGGCTGCTAATTAATATAAATAAATTTATTGTATAACGAAGTCATCAAGTGATGAAATGACTTTGAGGTGTTCTGTCTGATGACAGCTCACTACTTCTGGTGTTGAGATTCATTTATAAGCCAGCCAATTCAATGAGATTTTGATGGATATACACGTTTTGAGGTCCCTGAATCCAAAAGGGTGGTTTTCGCAACATGATCTGTCTGTCTATGTGTCTGTATCCATCCGGATGAACCGAAATTTTCTTGTGTGTCTGAGCGTATTTAAGAGAGTTTCACCCTCATTACCTAAATCGAAATGGAGAAGATGCAGCGTTTCGTAAATCAATTGAAATTGATTTGCTGTGCTAACTTCAAAAATTTAAACTTAAACTGTAAAAATTTTTTAAAGTGAAACTTTTATTTTATCCCCTCAAATTTTTTCGCTCTTACTATCAGCATGTCTCGTTACAAGCCGTGACGTCAAAGGCCGTGACGCTACAAGCCATGACGTCAAAAATAGGAAAGTTGAAATTTAATATATATAACAAATTATAAAAAATAATTGTGAGATTTAATTATTCAATTTTTAAATTGATAAAATATAATTTTTAAAATAATTTAAAATGATTCAAATCTCCAATTACTAAATAAATATTGTTCTCAGTTTTTACTTTCTCTTACCTATGTATATATGTAATATATATATAGAGAGAGAAAGTATTGGATTCATGTCAAAAATTCGATGTCGAGATTTTGATGGATCTTCACGTTTTGAGGTCCCCTGAATCCAAAAAAGTGGTTTTCGCGACATGGTCTGTCTGTGTGTCTGTGTGTCTGTCTGTGTGTGTGTCTGTGTGTCTGTGAACAAAATATCTCAAGAACGAAAAGAGCTAGGAAGTTGAAATTTTATATTTAAGTTAGGCACCCCCATGGGACGTGACACGAAGCTTTTGAACAAAATCGACCAAAAAGTACTAGCACTTTACTGATTCACTTTTTCAGTTTTTTTTCGATTTTCTCAAAATTTGCTCCAACGATTTTTTTTAAAATTCAAAAATCAATTATTTTTTAGATTCTCTATAAAATGTATATTCTCATTTTGTGATTGAAATCTTCTGAAGACCACTTTACTCTTGTACTCCATAGAAAAGATAGGAGAAATGGTTGCCATGGTATCAAAATATAAATATTTTCCCATACTTATAAATTTTACATCTTGAATTCAATTGTACCCTACTGTCGGAAACTAAATACATGTCGACACAAAAAATCTGGTGTGACAAGCACAGTACACAACTTTCGATTACCGAAGGTAAGAGAAAGTTGTGTGCTGTGCGCCAGTCACACCAGATTTTTAACATTCGTCTATTGATTTCCCATTATCAATCCTCATTTTCCAATTATTAAATTAAGATTAAAAACGCGAATTTAATACCCTAAATTGAATAATTTTCTGAAAATTTTCAGTTAAACGCCTACGATCCGAAAAAAGTTTCACTTGCATCGTGGTTTCATAAAACCACACAATGATTTTTTACTAATTTTAGTAAATAAAATTTCTAAATATTACACCAGATGCTTAATTTTCAATTTAAATTTATCTTAAATTAATATTTCCAGTAGGGTTGGTTGCTTGTTATTAGATGAAGTCGCCCCCCCCCCCCCTAAAGGAGGTCCCCCGTGGAGCGGAGCCCGCCTGGCCAGACTACCGACTGACTGCATTAGGAAACTTGATCACTTGCTTGAGTTTATGACGGTTGATATATGAGGGAAGTGTGAAAAAGAAAGAGTCCCTGGCTATTTATACTCTATTATCCTTCAATTAGGCTCCATAAAATAAAAGACGTGAGGAAAATTTGATCCATCTATCAACCGTGAAAACAAGAGAAAATAGAATTTCCAACCTGGAAATTAAGTAATTTATACTCTAGAGAGAGAGAGAGAAAGATATTAAATCGAAAAGTGATTATATTGTATAAACACCTGCCCCTTGGGATTGAGATTGAAATAATAAACAATATATTTTTAAAACACCCCTTTCTTGCTTGTTTATATCTTTTATTAAATATATCTCGGCCAAAAAACATCGGAGATTCAAAAAGGGACGCCTTACCCATAGTTGAGGTGAAATCAAGAAAATGCGCCTCGCTTTTCTGATTTATATAAAACGAGAAAATATTTTCACTTAATTAAAACTAGGGTCCGACCGAAACAAGATTTTCAGCCGAAACCGAAACCGAATATTCGGCCTCAACCTTAGTTTCGGCCGAAACCGTAACCGAAACCGAAACTTGTATTTCCTATAAAATATTTTTCATTTTACTTTTTTTTTTTTGAATTTTTTTTCCCTCCCGTGAAAATCATTTTACCTTTTTTTTTAGGGAGACTAAAATTTTTCTCCCTCAAGAGCAAATTATTTGACCTTTTTTATTTTTTTTTTGCATGCGAGTCTCATCCCATTTTTCAGACTCTGGTTTCGGCCGGCCGAAAGGTTCGGCCACTTTTTGGCCGAAACCGAAACTACGGCCGAAACCATGATTTTTGGCCGAAACTGGCCGAAACCGAATATTCGGTCGGTTCCTAATTAAAACCCCTACAGAATTTTATTTGTTTCATATATCCTCGCTTTTATATAAATCAGAAAAGCAAGGCGCATTTTTTGAATTTCATCTCGACTATGGAGAAAAAATAATGCGAGGTGCCCCTTTTTGCATCTCCGATGTTTTTGGCTGAGATTTCACTTATTTTTGTGTAAAATAATATCATTTTTGTTTATTAAATATCAAGTTATCCCATGAATAGATCGTTTATTATGCATTCCAAACAGAAAAAAATAAAAATGGATCGTTGTGTATCTATTCAAATTAATAAACATAGGATTTGACCAAATTTTATAAAATTTTTAGGATTTTTATTTTTGTTATGTTGGTAGAATGTAAATACATCGTTTGGTATCCATTCAAAATGATAAGTTTAGGATTTGGACCAAATTTTATAAAATTTTACGATGTTTATCAAAAATGGGCTTCTATAAATTGTAGATATTTTAGATAGCTTTAATTAAAAAAAAAATTGAGGTCGATAGCTTCAAAATTGTGGCCGCTGGAACCTCCCAAAATCAACGCTTCGAGACCTTAAGGTGCGCGTCTCGAAAAGCCGTTAGAACACGATTCACTACCGAGTTACTATAGGCGGCAAGAGATGGCGTTAGTTTTTCCCAAAGGGATTTATTCCATTTCATTTGAAAGGTTCCAGCTAATTAATTAAGGGTAAAAAATTAATTATTTTTTAACACAATGATTACTAATTTTATTATCTATAAGATACAGAGCGAATTTTTTAAAAATATCTTTTATTTAACGCGATCAATCTGAAACAAAAATTTTATTTTTTCGAAAATCAAAAAAAGGGCTTCTATAAGTTTTAGATATTTTAAATAGCTTTAATTAAAAAAAAATTGAGATTGGTAGCTTCAAAATTGTGGCCGCTCGAACCTCTCAAAATCTGCACTTCGAAACCCGCACCTTAAATATACAGCCGGAAAACATCAACGAAAGCCTATTTAGAATTTATTTTTTAAGTCTTCCACAGGCTTGGTTTCTCCATTTAATAACTAAAATAAATTCCATCTTTTTGTAAGCTAATGAGTCATCACTAGGGATTCTTAACGAATGTCCCACTAAAAAAGATTCAAACGCAGACAAATCGATTAATGAAAAGCAATTGTCTTTCCTTCCCTTTTGAATATCATCTACCCATATTATGTTAATATGCTAGACATGCTTTTCCGACTTGTAAAACAATAATTCATTTTTTTTTTTTAAGAAACAAAAATATAAATTATGGATTGGTTTCTATTTATTACTTCATAAATTCATGAAAAAACAAATAACTCATTCAATACGCCCACATACTAATAAGTAAATTCATTAACTTGTTGATTGATATTTTTTTCAATTTTTTTTTTTTTTTAACAGTAAATTTTAGAAATGAAAGAACCCTTTGAGAACTTAAAAAATATTCTAAAGATATTATGTTTTTCAATTAAAATTTCGTAATGTCAAATTTAGTATGATGATTCGTGGAAATATAAATGAAATCATCTCATAAATTGAAATTTCACTAAACCATTCAACAAAAATAATTTAAATATAATCATATTTAAAAATTAAGGTAACAAAAAAAATGACTAGCTCTATGGTCTGCTCACTCCTCTTATTTGTTTGTTGTGTGTATTATTTTTGTACTTTCTCGAATACCAAGTATACTTTGAGAAAGTATTGTTTTGATTTTAGGATTTAAATGGCATTAAAATGATTCCTCTTTTTACTTTCTCTTACCCATATATGTATTATATATAGAGAGAAAGTATTGGATTCATGTCAAAAATTCAATGTCGAGATTTTGATGGATATTCACGTTTTGTGGTTCCCTGAATCCAAAAAAGTGGATTTCCCAACTTGGTCTGTCCTTCGTACCCCTCTGGGAATTTGAACAAAATCAGCCAACAACTACTAGTAAATATCAATACTTTACTGATGTACTTTTTCAGATTTTTTTTTTTTTTTTTCTTTTTTTTTAAATTCACTCCAACGATTTTGATTAAATTTCAAAAATACCATTGAATCATTTTGACGCACACTTTACTCTTTTTTTTAACACTCACACTTTTTTCCCATTCACACTCACACTCACACAGTCTTTTTGGTAAAGATATAAATCAAGTTTATCAATTGAATTATCTTGAATTCTAATATATTTAGACACAAAAAATCTGGTGTGACAAGCACTGAACACAACTTTCTCTTTTCAAAGCTAGGAGAAAGTTGTGTGCTGTGCGATCAGTCACACCAGATTTTTATATTAAAGCCTATTATAAAAGCTAAAATAAATTTTAAAAATTATATATAGTTATAATATTGGTTGAATTAAAATGCAATATATGCCTAATTAAAATATATCGGAAAAGAAAGTGAAACTTCTACGCACAGTAGATTAAGCTCAATTCATTCACCTCAAAGCATTACTAAATGCTGCATCCTTTTATCTCTGGTTGATCTAGTGAGGAAGAACTCTCAGGTTTCACTCCATGAGCATAAGTCCAGCAAATTTGAATTTTATCACGTAATCCCGGGATTGAACAACTACCAATATACTAGACTCAACACATTTATTCAATAAATTCAAAATTCATTAAATAGTCTGTTTATTCTTTGAAAATTATTTCGACAATCTAATTTCTTTTCTTTTTGGGAATGTGAATTTTTCTTTCTCTTGAATAAAATTTTACATGAATAAAAAATACCTATAATTTTTTTAAAAAATTTGTTTTTTTCTTTCCTAAGGCGTTCATTGTCGATTTGACTGACCACCCCATCACCTGTCTTAGAAATAGAAATCCATTTGAAGACAAATGAGCCGATAGCATTGAAGCTTTTGACTAATTACTTAGAGATTTCCGAATGGTTTCTTCGAATAGGAAAATTGACTTCACCAAACCAAAAAAGGCCACCAAAAGATAATCAGGACAAAAAAAAAAAAAAAGAATACAGATATGTCTTTGAATCTAAAATAACTAAAATGATTTATTATGCTTTTCCTTTTGGATTTATTATAGTCTCTCTCGTATTGTTATCCTTAAATATTCACTGATGCTTTACATCTATTATATGAAAGCCCAAAACACTAATTAAAATTTTTCTTTTGTTTCAGGTAAGGCTCTCTTCATTTCATTGCTCCCAATACGACCACCATTTATGTAAGTTATTATTTTGTTCTTATCTTTAAGATAAACTGAAAAAGGTAGAGATTTTTGCCATTAATCTTGGTTTATTTTAATAAAAAATGTTACAAACTATACTATACTAGATGTTTTTTTGTAATAAAATGTTAAACAAATTTTGTGCAAGAACTTTTTGCTTCCAACTTTACTGAAGTGAATTTATAATAACTCAGTGTCGCTAAGTTGACAACAAACAGTGTAAAGTTAGCTACGCATATAAACACCACCACAGATTACTTGTTTAAGTGAATGCATCATCTGACGACGGCTCCAGAAATATCGGTCCAAAACTTACAACTTACTTAATTGTAGTTTGTTTGATTTTTTCTCTACTGGCTGTGAATATTAAATACAGTATGAATAATGGAGTGGAGCCAAGGAAAGAATACAAAATAAATTTTTCTGTCGACGTTTCGAGCGCCAATCACGCTCTTCCTCGGGCAGTAAGAATTGACATTAGACTGTCCCGCAGAAGAACGTCGACAGAAAAATTTGTTTTTTATTCTTTCCTTGGCTGACTCCAGTCCATTATTTATACTGTATTTAATATTCACAGCCAGTAGAGAAAAAATCTTATGTTACAAACTACAATTAAGTATAAATTTTGGACCGCTATTTCTGAAGCCGTCGTCAGATGATGCATTCACTTAAATAAGTAATCTGTGGTGGCGTTTACCTGCGTAGCTAACTTTACACCGTATATGTTGCCAACTTAGCGACACTAAGCTATTATAAATTCACTTCAGTTAAGTTGGCAACATCCATTGGGAAGTAAGCAATAATAGTTTCAATGAATACCCCTTATATTATTATTTTAATAATATCCAACCTTATAATTGATTTAGAAGTAGATATAACGATTCAACCTCCTTCAAAAAATAAATAAATAAATATAATAAGCTTATAAAGATATAAATAATAAGCGTTAAAATTTTAAACGTTGTTAGAAATTAAAAAAAAAAAAAATGATTTTTTTCTTTAAAATTTGGGAGGTGGGGAACAATATAAATATTGGAGTGGAATCACCAAGGAAAGAATAAAAAACAATTTTTTCTGTCGACGTTTCGAGCGCCTATCACGCTCTTCTTCGGGACAGTCTAATGTCAATTCTTACTTCCGGGGAGCTTGAAAAATTTTTTCACTGCGTTCTTGATTTATCAATATTATTATTTATTTATTTAAACACTTTTTTAACCTGAACCCGGGCCGAGGGGCTTGGAGTAGGGTAGCGTGCCTACCTTCTATACCGAACGTCTCGGGTTCGGATCCCAGGCGTCCGATAATTTTATTTAAGGCATTTGGATACCAAATGACTTAAATAAAAATGCCTGGACCCCCCAATTGATATATTCAAACATACTGATTATCGTAAAAAGTCTTAAATGGCCTCAGTTGCCGAAAAGACAGTGTGAATGTGAGTGTGAATGAGAAAAAGTGTGAATGTTTAAAAAAAAAAAAAAAAAAAACCTGAACCCCATTTTTTTTATTTATTAAAACATGAGCAATGAATGAGCTCTAATTTGACAAATATTAATTTCTCTAACGTAAGATTAATTTAATTAATTCTTTAAAAAAATCTCAAGATACGGTATTTAAATAAATAGCTTTTGGTTATGATAATAATTCGTTAATCTGCATCTAAATCTGAATCTCTATCTCCACCCCGTCTATAAATTATTTCGAATAATTAATTTCCGAATTCTTTGGGTGCCTGTCGAAACCCGTTGGTCCATCGGGGGGATCCAAGGTGTGTCCTGTCCGGTAGTCGACCCGAGGACTCCTCTGTCTCACTCTATCGAAGCAACCATCTTGGATAAAATGTATAAACTCTATTTAACAAACAGCGACAACTCCTTTTTGCATAATTTATTTATTCGATTGATTTAGAGGCGTCGCAGGCGACATTCGATAAATCTTTTAATTAATCAGAGATGAGATTTATTGCTCTTCTCTCTCTATCTTTCTCTTAAAGAGAATTTGAATTGCGCAAGTTTGAAGATGAAGACCCCTGCAGGGTGTCCAAAACTTTCCTCTCCAACATGTCAGCGCCAATTGACTATTTATTAAGTTGCTACTTTTTTCTCCTTAGATAAAATTTATTATTAATCTCTCTCTCTCTCACTTTTTTTAAATAATAAAAAAAAATTTCGTCATCTGAAACATAGAATTATAAGTATATATTTGATACTCCTCTTCTTTTATCTAATCAGGATTAAAAAAAAAAAACATTTGTGGGGTTCTTGGATCTTTATATTACAAATTTACAATCAGCAAGCCTTTTCCCGAGTAAAAATGATTAAAAATGATCGAGGGATCCACATTCCCGCAGCAGGTCTGCATAGTGAACCTTTAGGGACACACAGGGATATACACGCCCGCACCAGGGACACACACAGTAGATCGAAAGTGACCAGAAGAAAAATGTGTGTCCCTGGTGTGGCTTTTTGCTTTCTTAATTAAATTCATTTTCTATTTGCTGTCCTTAATTGATTTGTTTTTTAACCCTTTTCGGCTATAGAGGCTAGAGTTGAATTTATTTATATATAGGTCCTATATACAAATACACTGGTCCACTCATTCTGTGGCCTTCTTCAGGTAGGCCTACAATTCAGTTAAATTACAAAGGCTATTATATCTGTGACAATCTCATTTAAATTAGTTGAGAAAACAAGATGGCTGCCGCCCTCGGGCCTTGGTGTAGGGGTTAACGTACTGGCCTTCTGTATCAAGGGTCGCAGGTTCGCATCCCGTCTCATGCGACAATTTATTTCAATTTAATTGGCTACCAATAATTTGAAATAAATAGAGGCGGTGTCTAAATGGCCTTCGTTGCCGAAAAAACCTTAAAATATTAAAAAAAAAAAGATGGCTGCCGCATCTCGATATGCCCGCCATCTGCCCGATCGCAGCGCCTCTACAAACAATCGGACATTTTTTAAATAATGGGTGTTTTATATTTGGCACAAGCTTCTCAGATTCTCGGATGCTAAACTCAGGATTTGCTGACTATCATTTGCTCTAGTTATTTCGATGTAAAAAAGAATTATTTAAGAATTGAAATAGAATGGAATCACTAGCTAGAGCCCGGCTCTTGCTTGCATGATTTTAATCAAACATTAATGCTAATTTGAATCCAGAACTAAAGTTTTCCTCCCCTCCTTGAATGTGCCACTGCTTCTTCTCTGTCCAAAAATTCTAAGACCCCTCTTAATAAAATTCTAGGAATGCCACCATTCTTTTTCCTTGTCTATACTTAAACTTAGGACCTTGCAAATTCCAAATTCTTAAACATCTCTAATTTATAAACCTAATAAATTTAATAGTAGGAGGAAAAAAAATTTTTTTTTGAAATTATTATATAAAAAAAATTTTCAGAAAAAAATAATGTATTCTAATGAAGTGGTGAAAAGGTTATTTATTTATTTGATTAATAAAGCCACCAAACCCTGCGAGATAAGATAGAAAAATTTCCAAATTTTTGATAAAAGAAATCTTATTGAGAATTTTATTACCTCACGAATTTTTTACCAAAGTTAATAAATATCATTCCCTCTTATAATGAATTAATCCCCCCTCCCCCTCCCCTCCCTCTCCACTCCTTTTTTTTCTTATATATTTCCAAAAATGGAGAGAGATTTATGTTAATAGGCTTGACGCCGAATAATTTATTTGTTTAATTTTGAATAGAGTTTTCTAGCAGCGATGGGGGGGGGGGGGGGACCGACGAAAAAAAAAGAACAATTTATTTATTTATTTAAAACTAAGAAGAAAAAAAAATGAGCGATAAATGTCGTACAGAAACATGTAAGAAAAAAAAAATGCCAAATTATTTAGAATCATTTAAATAAGCGAATAAATAAAAACAGAATAAACTAGTTTATGCTTAAAGAGAGAATTTTAAAGAGATGTCATGAAGTAGGGAGAGTAAATTAGTTGTATATGCTCTTGTGTAAATAAATATTCATGGATGTTTTATAAAATTGTCAGCTCTGTTAAAGTATCATATAGGTAATTTTTTTTTTTCTCGCATTCCTCGAGCTCTCTATTCCCTGGATTCCATTGATGTTTGATTTCTCTTAAATTTATTATTATTTATTTATAATTCATAATTTACATGTATTTTTTCTTTTCACAATTGGAATTACCTACCCTGTTATGGTCAGATTGATTGTATAAATAGGCACAACAAAAATGAATATCTCCCCCACGCCTAGTAACAGTCCCAGGATTTTTTTTAAAACATTTTTTATGTTGGCAGATTCAGGAGGGGATGTTAAGGTGCTCGTCTCGAAAAACCGTTAGAAGACGATTCAGTACTGAGTTACTCTAGGCGGCAAGAGATGGCGTTAGTTTTTCCATAGGAAAACTAGGGATTTAGTCCATTTCATTTGAAAGGTTCCAGCTAATTGATTAGGGCAAAAAATTAATTATTTTTTAACACAATGATTACTAATTGGTAAAAAAAAAATATAAAATTCTTAATTCTAAAAACAAAAATTTAGATTTTTCAAATTCACTTTCTGACTCTTCTTTCCATAGAGCCAATGTTAAATCCCTATGGGGATTTGCATGTTAATTTCGATTCAAAAGGGGACCTCCTTTAAACATTAAAAAAAATTTTCCAATTCTTATTAAAGTTTGTAGACCTATTTATTTAGGATTCTCTTTGTGTATAAAATCTCCTAATATGAGATTAAAATTTTGAAAAATAACCATAGATTATTTCAAGCAGTCAACATTTAAAATACACAGAGCCTATGGAAATTTTGAATTAATTGACTTTTTTACTTGGAAGTGGTCAAGTTTGAAACTAATTTGCTATGGGAAAATAAATATATTTCTACTGGTGTGACTAGCACGGTGCACAACTTTCTCTTACCGAAGGGTTAAGAGAAAGTCGTATACTGTGCGCCAGTCACACCAGATTTTTTTATATTTTTTTGCTTTCCTTTCCCGTAAAGTTTTTCTTGAACCGCTAGTAACAAAGTAAATTCACATTTTTATTTTATTTCCCATGTTTGATTTCCTTTTTTTTTTTTATATATTAGATATTATATTCGTTCGAAATATATATTTTTTTTTTTAATTTCGCGAATATATTAATCCAACATTGGTCCATTCCATTCCGCTCCAGTTGGCCAACTTCATAGTCGTTTAGCTCTGATGATCCCAGGACTCGACTGTTGCCGTTTCTCTTTATTCATTCCTTCAGGCTCTATTTATTTAACCTGCCGATGATTTTTTTTTTCTTTCTTCTTTTTTTTTTTTTTAATCAACTCTCTGTTTGATCCAATAACAGAAAACAAAGTACATTTACTCTCTCTTTCTCTCGGTGTGTGTATGTTTGTTTGTTTGTGTGTGTCTGTATTCGTGCATTGTTCGAAATGTGTGTTATCTCATTGGGAAAGAACGCTACACGAAGGCCCCGAATATTTATTATAGCCTAGTATTGTATTTGTTGGACAAGAGCCATTGAGCCTCCCACGCAAAGCAACAAGGGACCTTCTTCTTCTCAAAATAGGGCCTTAGAGACTTAAAATCGTATTAATTAATTAGGCAACATCTGTAAGATAAAATTATTTACACCATAAAATTTTGACTTTATATTTCTCTTTCATGGTTTATGCTTTCTCTTACCTATATATGTTAATATATTTAGAG
>JAKCPI010022120.1:0-30495 GCA_023213315.1 Euborellia annulipes | reverse complement strand
GAAGTAAATTTAGGCTACAAGAAGCGCTTACTTTATCAACCTTTTAAATTATTTTTTAATATTCTTAATATCGTTTAAGTTTTTAATAAAAAATCTCCCTTAATAATTAACATATTTCACAGATATTGATTTAATTATCTTTCTATTTATTTATTAATCTATATTGTTTAAATTCAAAAGTATGCAAATAAAAAAATTTTTCATGACTCTTATCTAACCTGTCACTGACATTAATCTGATAATATATTTTATATATTAGAGAAAAAAATTTAAAAATAGAAAATATGGATTTTTCCAAAAATTAATTAATAACAATAAATAAGTAAACCAGAGGAAATTTACTAAAAGAAATTTAATTGCACTCTTAGCTTGGGTAATTCATAGTTGTCACACTACTACTGTATTGTAATATTTTTATTTTATTTTTATAAGAACGAGGATTTGTATTTTAATCGTTAATTGTCTCTATATAAAAGATCTTTGCTAAAGAAACATAAAATAATCCGCATTGTCAATCTCTTATATTACATTTTTAATGAGGGGTGTGTTATTATTTAGCGCGAGTGTAGGAGGGTAATTTTCGAAATGGACTTTATCACACCACCCCATTTATTCATATAGATACATTTTTATTAGATTTTTTAAAATTATTTTTATTAAAGGCCAGAGTAATTTCGTGAAAACAACAAATAAAACTTGTCCTATTATTGAACTAATGTACCCGAAACGTTAAGTTTTACTGCCCATTTGGTCAATATATATACGTCCAATGTGAAAATGTCGACCACGTGGCATTAAAGGCTATTTGGGAACCGGAATCTAATGTTTTACCCAAATAATAGAACAAAACTAATCAAGGTTTTAGAAAGCTTGTAAAAGAATATAGGACAATATAATTTAGATTTATAAACCAGAAGCGATATTTACCTAAGGGCAAATTATATAGCTTCGTCCATTTCTGTTTTATTAAGAATTGTAGTGAATAATTAAAAGAAAAATAAATCGGAAAAATTACTTGAAAAGAGAAAGATTAAATGTCCTGAGACTTTCGTATAACTTGACTACGTATTGATAATGAGTTAACCAGGTTAATTCATTTTTTAGTCTCTTAAAATTCTAACAGGAAATTTTTTATAGCTTTAATTCTTTCCCTAACTAGGCCTATCTATTATCTTATTATACGTCTTATTTTGGGAGTTTTATTGAGCATCAATTAGGCTGATATCTCCATCACTTCATTATAAACACAGCCACAACTACAAGCAATTAATAATAAAACATTTGACCCCGTTAACACCTTATTTTTTTAAATATTTTGTAAAGAAATTTTCAAAAAAAAAAAAAAAAATTGGCGGAAACCATACTCTCGCCCTACAACCTCAGGTTTAGAGGGGGTCCCCCAGGGCTAGGGAGAGAAGAGCGATCGCCTGTATCCATCCTTGATAGTAAATTAAAAATTATATTGATAGCTGCGGCCCCTGGACTCCCTTGCTGGCCTTAGGCGAGCTAATGCATCAAATTTATTCTTGGTCACTGTTTTGAAATTTCCCTCTTTGACTCAACTTTCTTTTATTCTGGTCAATCAGCGCCCTGATAGGCACATACAAACAGGGACAGGAAGTCAGCGCCTCGCGCTTTAGAAATAGCCGAAGGCAACCCTACCACCGCTAGTAAAAGAATAAACTAATTCATAGTAGCTATATATTATTTTGTTTCGTGAAAATGAATTGACTGTGAAGAATTTGGAGTATTTATTTATTTCCCACCTAGTCGACCATTCTACCAATTTCAACTTGTTGACATGAAATATGTCACTCATTTCAACTGAGAAAATATTTTCACATCTCATGAATATATATTTATTTAAATTCATTTAAAATGTAAAGTATATAAAATAATTTTATCATCATGAATTGAGACAATTTATAAAATTAAAAAGATTGTTAATTAAAAAAAAGAAATAATATTGTTTCTATATCTAATTTCAAATATTTCTAATATTATGCCCACATATTCATTATTTCAAGTAATACATCCCTATTTAACAAATATTAAACTTAGTTCAAGAGTTATGTTTAAGCGTAAAATGAACAAATTCACGAGAGAGGGAGAAAAGAGAGAAATGAATTATTTTGCTTTTGAAATGTGAATGTTTATTATTGTAGTTATATTTAACCAATTCCGGTATCATCATATATGGGAAAACTAATTAATAAATAATATTATTATCCTAATGGAGACGGCTTTTGGTTTCGGCCATTCCGAATTAATAATTGCTTTGTTTGCTCTTTTTTTATCCTCTCCTTTTGAATATTTTGTTTTGGAAATAGCTTGTATTTTATTCCGTTTCTAGTTTGAAAGGAAATAAAAGTGTTAAGTTCAAAATAGTATAATTGATAAATGAACTGACGCATAGTGGCTCATTTTCCAAATCTAGCTGGACAAAAACATTGTATTGATAACAAAAATAACTTTTTTTTAAGTGTATTTTTATTAAATAATTAATAAAAATATTATTTTTAAAATTTTTTTTTAGGATATGATACCTTTTTACTTTCTCTTACCTATGTATATAAGTATAATATATATAGAGAGAAAGTATTGGATTCATGTCAAAAATTCGATGTCGAGATTTTGATGGATCTATCACGTTTTGAGGTCCCCTGAATCCAAAAAAGTGGTTTTCGCGACATGGTCTGTCTGTGTGTCGGGTTCAATTTTAAGTATAAAGGAATTGAGCTAGAAGGGTGAAATTTTATATTTAAGTTAGACACCCACCTAGGGCGTAAAAATAAGCTTTTGATCAAAATCGGCCAAAAAGTGCTAATACTTTATTAATTTTAAACCTTAACCTTAACCTTTGGCTCTAGTTGAAACATTATGCTTTAATAGGAGAATTAAATTTAAGTACAGAAGGTTTTTTGTTTCAATGATATATTAATTTAATATTAACACTTTATGCGCATTTCGACACCATATGTGTCATCTTCAGAAGTGAAGTTGAAGTCCCAGTTGAAAATTAATGCGGTTCTAGTCCATTCAGTATGTAATTCACTTCCGAAGATGACACATATGGTGTCGAAATGCGCATAAAGTGTTAATATTAAATTAATATATCATTGAAACAAAAAGCCTTGTGTACATAAATTTAATTCTCCTATTAAAACTAATAGGCCTACTTTACTGATGTACTTTTTCAGTTTTTTCGATTTTCTCAAAATTCCCTCCGAGGATTTTGATTAAAATTCAAAAATCAATTTTTTTTTAGATGCTCTTTAAATTGTATATTCTCATTTTGCCATTGAAATCTTGTGAAGACCACTTTACTATTGTACTTCATAGGAAGGATAAGAGAAATGGTTGCCATCGTAACAAAATATAAATATTTTCCCATAGAGTCTACTAATAAATTTTACATCTTGAATTCTTATAGGTCTATATCGGTGGAAACTAAATATATTTCGACACGAAAATTCTGGTGCGACAGTCACCCCAGATTTTTGTCACTTGTCTTTTACGTGGACACAAAAACCATTCGTCTTTTTTCTCACAGTGATCTTTGGTACGTGATCATCACAGTCTTGTAATCTTAAATTGTTAAATACAGAAGCGTAGACACTAGAGTTTCTATTGATTCACTTCGCCAAAGCCTATACATACTAAACATAGGCCTACTAGAGAAATGAATGAAACTTCTGCGCAAAATTCATTTAAGATAGTAAAAAGGTTTGGAAATTAGTTTGATCTGTTCAAATAACTTTTAATTAATAGACTATCAACTGAATTTTTGATTCATCAACTGATTTTCGATGAATAAATTTGTCGAGTCTATAGCCACCTTTTTTCGCCTGTCAGGATGACGTAATTGTGCAATAAAATCGAAATTTGATGAGATTCTGCGCATATGAGCAAACTTGCCTTACTAATTCAACCGGAGTGGAGGGGATGCAGCATTTCGTGACTCTTTGAGGGGCATAATTCGAATGCGTGCTTGTTATTATTTTATCCCTCTTAATTTTCACTTTAAAAAATTTCAAATATTGCTGCTCTTCAGTAACTGGAAAAAAATATAATAATAATATGAAAGAAGTATTTCACTCACATTGAACCCGGAGCTGGACGGCGGCGCTGGTACTCTCGCCCCTTGAATTGGCAGCAACGCAAGCGTAGCTGCCGCCGTCGTGGCGCGTCACGCCTTGGAGTACGAGGCTCCGCGTGCTCACGATAACACCCGACGACATGTTCTGCGTGACCACCTGGCCCTGCAAGCATGCATCATAGAACATTCAATTCCTAACAGACTTCGAATTACACTCCAAACATTTAGCGAGGGATTAAATACACTCGCTTAAATTAACAAAAAAAAAAATTAATCTGATTTTGTTTAATTAAGGCAGACAAAACACGAACAGACACGAAAAAGAACAAGCTTATCACGACTTATATCAAGTGGAAATACCCAAATCCAAGGAAAATTAAAAAAAGCAAGATTTATCTGACAACCATTTAAGGGCGAAAATATATACACCAAATAATATAAATTTCTATTATTATTGATTTATTGATATAAGCATCACATATACGTATAGTGCCGGCGAGAGAGAGTGGCAGGAACAAATTCACGGTTTCAATTGTAAATTGGGTCATGAAAAAAAAAAAAATTATTTAAAAACTTTTTTTTTTTTTTTCCTTTTGGTTTTTTTTTTTTTCCCCCCTCCTTTTCCTTGCGGCCGGCCGGGGGCCCCGCCAAGAAAAACCAAACCACGACCAAAACATGTTAGAAACCGAAAACCAAACCAACCGATGGACATTCTTTTTTTACCACTATGCACCGCATATATTCCAATTCAAATTAAAACTTTTTTTTGGGCGGGGGAGGGGGATGGCAAGGTTCTCGGCTGTTCTCCACTTGGGTATATAAAGATAACACATTCGTTTGACGATGTGTATATACAAACATTTTTATGTAACTTTCTCTAACTCTTACTCACAACGTAAACAATATTTCTGTTGGAATCTCGATGTAGCAAATCCCGAAAACGTGGTCAAAAGTCGAAAACGTTATTTAATCTCTCTGAAATTCAGTATATAAGGGTTTTTGAGGTCGCTAAATTCGAATATTTTTTTTTTTTTTATAAAACACTGACACTTATTTCTCATTCACTCGCACATTCACACAGTCTTTTCGGCAACGTAGGCCATTTAAGACTTTTACGATAACCGTTATTTAATAATTTATATTTATTTGGGGTCCAGGCATTCTTATTTAAGCTATTTGGTATCAAAATGGTTTAAATAAAATCATCGAACTGCCTGGGGTCCGAACCCGCGACGTTTGGTATACGAGGTTTTTTTTTTTTTTTTTAAACATTCACACTTTTTTCTCATTCACATTCACACTCACATTCACACAGTCTTTTCGGCAACTTAGGCCATTTAAGACTTTGACGATAACCGTTGTAAGTAATATATAAATTGTAGGTTCAGGCATTTTCTATTTAAGCCATCTGGTATCCAAATGGCTTAAATAAAATCATCGGACTGCCTGGTCCGAACCCGCGATATACGAGGTTAACACGCTAACCTCTACACCAAGCCCGAGGGCTAAAAAATATTTTAAAACAATTGAAGGTTTAAATTTTTTTTATGATTAAAATACTTTCATTCAATTTGTTGTCCTTAGAACTTAGCTATTTTAATTTATTTTGAAAAATTACACTCTATTTATAAAAAAAAAAAAAATTATTTGTACTCGTCTCCCTCATTTATTTTCCAATTTATGTTTACCTATCAATTAAAATAAAGTCCAAGTAAATCAACCATTTGAGCTCTTTGAGAACCGATCTGATTGCTTTTAATAATCATCTTTTCGACCCCACACGTTAATGTCAAATTACGCCCCACCCGGGATCGATTAAATGCTAGATAATGGTTATTAATCCCAAAACATTTATAAAAGCCTATAAAATCCGGACGAAATGTCTTCATGGAAACCAACTTTAATGGGGCCACATCTCGAGGACCTCGAGGGCCATGCGAATTTTCCATTGCATTAATCTATAGGAAATTCAAATGGGGAAATAGAAGCCCGAGACCGCATTAGCGGTTACTCAAACTATTTAATGCAAACCTGGTTTGGAAAATGCATGAAACCGCATCGGGCCTAAAACCAACGTTCGTTGTTTAATTTGTTAGATATAAAAATTACATTAAAAATAATTTGCCAACATAAATTTTAAAATTACAACAACAACATCTAGTAAATTATATTTTTAATTGAACAATACGGTTTGGAAATATCAAAAAAAAAAAAAAAAAATATTTAACATAGGACATAGGTTAAAATAACAAATAAGCATCGTTTTAATATTATTTTCAATGAAATCAATAGTAAACCGACACAAAAACTCTGGAGTGACAACCATAGAACACACATTTGATTTAACGCCAGATTTCTTGGAAAGCAATCAAATTTCAACAAGCGCAATTTGAAAAAATACAGAAATAAGAGTATTTAAAAAACATTTTTGAACATAATCTTTTTTTTCCTGGAAATGTCCAGGAAGGGGTGGGGGAATTGAATGTAATCTCATTGCCTAGTTCTGACACCTTCATTATAGACTTGTATTAGATTGGTAGACTTGCTGTATTAGTTATGATTTGAAGGATTCAAGTTTAGAATTTAAAAGTCCTGTATTCTCATTAATAAATATTCCTATTATTAAGGTTATGGAGAAAAAACAATCAGCGACTGATTTCCACTTTAAAATAATTTATTAGCAAATATTTCGGTATGCCTAACGCAAACCATCCTCGGTGCATAAAATTATACGATGGTGGAGAATTTTACAAAATTATAAAACACATGAGAAGCCATTCTATACCGGTATATGGAGCGGATAACATCTGATGAGCAAGTCACTGAAAGAAAAATAGTATCTATAAGTTATATGGACTGTTTATTTTGAAAGTGGTATAAGTCCATTTGCAGCCCGTAAATATACATTAGTTTAGTTAAATATTTCGAGATTTATATATTTCAATTAGATATTAGTATTCAAAACATCTCGATTCTTTTCGGACTTAACTGAGTCATAGAGATATATATCTCACAAAGCTGTGAGTGTTGTTTATTGGTGAGGCCAAACATCTCATGGCCCCCGGGAATCGAACCCAGCATCTCCGCCTTTTCGGGCGTGCATAGGTGTGCCGGTGGCCTGGTGCAATGCACAGCACGCCTATGCCCGGAAAGGCGGAGATCCTGGGTTCGATTCCCTGGGGCCATGGAATGTTTGGCCTCGCCAATAAACAACACTCACAGCTTTGTTAGATAGGTATATAATTTTATACATTAGTTTAGTCAAATTCGCCTAAAACAAATTTATAAAGCCAAATTATATATTGATAAATTAGTAGAAACATTGCCATACTTTATGTAATTTGTCTAGGTTTTTTAATTAATAGATATGCTAACTTTTAATTTTCTCCAAACAAGAGAAAATGGACTTACACCACTTTCAAAATAAACGGTCCATATATGTGATACAATTATTTACGTATGTTTTAAAAAAATTTCCCAGAGGGACCTGCAAGGCGCGTGTACGTTCTAATTTTTTTCTTCATAATCTTTCTTCTACTTCAATATTCCTTTTACACCAATAAAAGCTTAGTAATGTTTTTTTTTTTTCGAAATCTAATATAGATAACTGTTATTAACAAGGCTAGTTAATCTTAAAAATTTCATTAAAATATTCTCTTTAAAATTTTTCTTGAAAAAATCAGATATGGTAATTTTCTTTTTAAGATAATTTAATTAAAGAATTTTAAAGAGAAAAAAAAATATTTATCTTATCTCTATCATCCGACAAAATGGATTCTCAGGTAAATACGTCGTTTAGGAAAATGTTAATTATTTCTCTTTATTCTCTTTGTTTCTACTTAAAACAAAATAAATTAATTCGCAAAGAAGTGAGAACGACCATCTGTCAGTAACATCCTTTTTTTTAATGAATTTTTCTTTAAAAGAATTTTTAATAAGTGAAATTTTAAGACTTGATTCAATTTTACTTTCTCTTACCTCTATATATATGTTAATATATGCGAAGATAAGTTGGGTCGGGTTGAGTCGCGTGTGATGTTGAGATTTACTCGTCTTTTCGGCTCTCCTTTTGGAGCCATTTTCAAGAGTATGGAATTAGGGGGAATTGTTGGGGTGGTTTGTTTACGGGGTCGCAGTCTTGCTGGTCCCCAGGTCAATTTGGATGCCTCAGAGGCTTGGTTTGGTCTCTGAGAGCAGGAGGAAGGTTGAGTGTGTGTAATTGCGTTTGTGTTCGGTTTAGGTTGACTACGGGGCCTCAGTCTGCCTCCCCAAGTCGATGTGTTATTGGTTTGGTTAGTGGATGTGTTAGGAGATTGGGTTTGTTTCTGAGATTTAGATTGGGTGTGTGTGTGTGTGACCGTGTCTGTGTTTAATTTAGGTTGACTTTGGGGCCTCAATCTGCCTACAAGGCCTAAACCTAAACCGAACACAAACGCAATTACACAAAAATCTGATGTGACAAGCGCCAGGCACACCAGATTTTTTCAAATCAGATGCGTTTGTTTATATTCAGGTCTATTCTCTAAAACTAATAATCTATGTTAGAGATGATATTAAGAAGATCGAAAAAAATAGAAATTAAACTTAGATGATGACTCGTTGGTCGATTTTATTGAAATAGTTTGAAATATATGACGAGGCATATTAATTAGGGGGGTAGATATATATTTGATCTTGGTAAGTTTTAATGTTTTTGAATTTGTACAGAGTGATCATTTTTTTGGATTTACGTACCCTAAAAATATGTATTTCCTTTAAAAACTCGCTATGTAATTGTTTCATTTAAATATTAATATTAATTAATTAATTAATATTAATTATTTGACACATTGTGATCTAGAAAGTGGCTTTCATGGAAATGACCGTGCGGTGGTTTCCCGTTTCCTTCCTTATGAAAATCAAATTATACAATATATCTGAATTCCATATAAAGCAAAAATATAAAATATTTTTTCGAAAATTTTAAAATTTATTAAAATTTTCTTCTGGATTAAACAGTGGATTATTTTTTCTTGATGTTAAGCTTATAAATTAACCATCAATTAATCATCATAATATAAATTTAAGGACTTTATAGGTATATAAAAGTGTAATTTTGTATGTTTCATATTATTATTATAGAGGATTAATATTAATATTTATATTCCCATTTACACTCGTTATTTTGTTGATGTTATAATTATTGTATCTCTCTAGGGACATTTTAAAACGAGGTTCACAGAGATAGCTAAAATGAAAATTATAAATGATTGTCATGAATTGATCAAATGATAAATATAAGTTGTATGTAAAATCGACAGCGATATAGTTTAATAATTTATTTTTCCATTATTTCTATAACACCCCTCACGGGCAAAACAAGACGTCATTCATGACATGATATATATTTGAATATTTTTCTAAACTGAGATGGTGAAAAAAAAATATGACTAGGGATCAATTTCTGTTTTGACATGATATGTCTGGGGCCTCAATAAAAATGGCTAAGAATTCCTGTATGGTTGATTCTTGATGACGGTCTATTTTGACTGACGACTCGCCATCATCTTCATTGATAAGTGGAGGGGGGACAAGGACAGAGAAAAGTAGCCATGTCTCCGCAATTGGCCGATTTTTCAAACCCCAATGTAGAAAAGATTCTCGACATCAGCATCCCAGCCGATGTTCCTATGCAAAACGGGCCTTTTTAGACTTGGACAAAACGTCATCCCCTCGCATATATATTGGCCTCGTAATAAAGTTATGACGTTGTATAAAATAAATCGCTTAAATGTCCAACGGGAAGGAAAGAAGCTAGAAGGGTTATGTGCAGTAATAGAAAAACTTGATCTTATTCAAGTGAAACAAAAAAAAAGAAGAAAATTAAAAAAACTCTTAAAATAAAATATTTATTTATTTTAAAAAAAAATCACTTAATAAAATTAAATTAAATTATTATACGGTTAATTAATATTTTGAGATCAAACAGAAATTTATGATTAATCAGATTAGTAGCTAGTTGCTATTTATAATTACTAAGTTTTGGCTTAACTTGACTTTGACATCCTCAATTAATCATTTAAAAGGTAGTGAAAAAATTTTACTGACAAATGGGGAGAACGTAAATAAATAATTGGAAACCTAAATACCGCCCATACGGGTCTATTCTCTAAAAACAGACGTTAAAATGTAAAATAAACAAATGGGTGTTAAAAAATAATGTAAAAACAATCAGCGTTAAAAAAATGCTATTCTCTAAACAAAGTTTTAACAGCGACGTTAACATGTTGCTTTTATTTCAAAGCTATCAAAATCATAACCTTACTTTTTAGTTTAAAGACGCCATTTTTATTTTAAACACAACGTTAAAATATTAAAGGGATCCCCTAGACATGGCATTAATTTTTAACACTATTTACTAAATGTTAACGCTTTGGCTTTAAATTTACAGAATAGCAATTTGAGGCAAGGAGGTGATTTTGAATAGCATTTTTTAACGCTGATTGTTTTTACATTACTTTTTAACACCTATTTTTTTATTTTAAATTTTAACGTCTGTTATTAAAGAATAGACATGATAAGGGGTTAACAAAGTGCATGTAAAAATATTTGAGTTGGAATTTTATTAAGCTTAAAATTTATAGTTAAATATTTTTTGGGTTCTATATATTTTAATAAGATATACCCTAGTATATTAGTATTCAATATACATCCATTCAAACTCTGAGTCATAGACAATATATTTAATAAGACTGCGAGTATGTTTTTTGTTGGTGAGACCAAGCGCCCAATGTCCCTCGGGAATTGAACCCAGGAACTCCAGCCTTTCCGGGACATCGGTGTGCTATCTATTACACCAAGCCACCGGACCCTCGACTTACACCAACAAAAATTCACTTCTCCTTATATGCAAGTTAACCGTGCATTTCACTAACAAAGTAAGAAATCTCAAAGAAAAAATTTAAACCGGTGGCTTGGTGCAATGGATAGCACACCGATGTTCCGGAAAGGCTGGAGATCCTGGGTTCGATTCCCGGGGGCCATGGAGCGCATGGCCTCACCAACAAAAACATACAGTCTTGTTAAATTAAAATGTATAATTGACTTTAAATTTTTGGGCCATAAAGCAGAGGTATTGAGTTAGGATTCAGGGTTTCGCGAGCAATGAAATCTTTCTAAATTATATTGGCAGACCTTAAAAAAATTTTGATTTTGATTGGGGCTCACTTTACCTTCGTAGAATTTTACCGCCCGAATAAAGATTTTCACTGTATAAACGAGAACACCCATCTCACACTTGACCTGCATATCCAATTATCTAGTTTAAAGATAAAGACCAAAAGTTTATATTAATTAAATATATAAGTCTCTATTTTCTTATATCAATATTTAAAGTTAATTAATATTAGAAACCTATTCATAGACGTAGACTACACATTCCCAAAGATAAGACATCGTTAAAGTAGTCAAATTTCCAAATCATGATTCGTGCCAATCCATCAAAATTTCAACTTTAATTATTTTTGCATAGAATAAAATTTAAAATTATAAATTTGAGAGAAGTTAATTACATTATTGTTAAATGAGAATGAAATTAAAATCTAATCGAATTAGAAAAAAAGAGTGTGAATTAAAGATAATCGGCTAATAGAGCGAAAGCTCTTCTTTAATTTTATCTAAATGATGGCCATTTTTTAACCATAGATTTCTGGCAGCGTAAATCTTAATTTATTCTCCCAAAAAGTGGCGTAAATCTTGGTAAACTCATAAAATTAACTTTATTTTTTTTTCCCCGCTAACTTTTCGTATTAAATTCTCTTCGCGTATGATATTATAATTATTTTTATTAAAGGTGTAATTTTTCGTTGGTGCGTTCCTGTTCTCCTAATGCTTCCCCAAGGAGTAACATTTCACAGATCGATTCTCTTGGATGAGGCCACCCACTGCCCTCCCCCTCCTCTTCTACCAGCACTCACTCTTTTTTTGGCGTTTTTTTTTTCACATTAAACTCGTATCAGTCGTTTTAGTGAGTTTCGGTCAACTTTTCCCGCCCGGCCCATCTGGCGACCCTTAACCTCTTCAAAGAGACATGGCTGAAGCGACACTTTGGTCCTGACGAGAGATAAACCTGATATGTATTCGCTTAAGAGAGCTTTTTTTTAGTACTAGTAGTTGGTAGTAAAAACGAAAATACCATCGTCGTGTCAAAAAAAATGACTTAAAGGGTGTCTGGTGTTGATGGGCTCTAGGAAATGTTAGAAGGGGCATTTCATATGAAAATTTTTCAACGGGTACTTACGTTATGTAGCCAGGTGATTTTGTGCTCGCTTGGGTTGGCTCGGATGTCGCATTCGAAATAGACATCATCGCCTTCTTTGATATCATCAGGGTTAAGAGTTTTCCCAAGGAAGAGGGTAACCAAAGGTGCATCTGAAACCCAAAAATACGGAAAAAAATATATTATTTTGGGTATTATAAAATAAGTTTATTTGAAAAGATTTTAGAAATTGAAACATTAATTTTATTTGTAATTATTTGGCGATCATTCATATTTCATATCACAAAGAGAATTATTAGTTAATGAATGTAGAAAATTATAGAAAAAAAATATACAGTATATAGCCTACTAGAATATATATATATATATATACCCTAGTATAATACTAGAAATATATATACTAGAAAAAAAAATATATATATAGGCCTACTATTTTAAATATATGACCATTCATATTGGCGAATAAAATTATTATAGAAACAGAAAATTCCTGGAAATATTAATATAAATTAAAAATACCGTAACTAAACATCTATAAAGAGAGGAGATGCTTTTATTTTAATATAAAATTTCAAATGATTGCATTAATTTTATCAACCGTGAATAATAAGCCTAGCCCTGTAGAAAAACCATTAAACAGCCAGATTAACACTCAAAAAAATAATTATTATAGTAGTCCACTTTCGCTCCAAGCTCAGATCTTGTGAGTACTGGAGTAGCGATCACGAGTTAGCTGAGCTAAATGTGGAAATTTTTCCACTCCCATTATACCAGCTTTCTCCCTTCCTCAGACCGGCTTATTTAATCTATTGGTCGCGCCTTTAAAATTAAATTTGCTGACCCCGTTTAGGGGTATATAGAAGAAGAAGAGTGAATGAGTAAATGATCTTTCGGAAACAAACGTAAGCTGGTGAAGAGCTTCAATCTGGCCAAATTTTTCATTCCTGTGAATATAGATAAAATTTTTGTCATAAAGCTTTAATGGGACTCCTGTAGAATCCTACATCAAGATATAATATAAATGCCCTCCGTCTTTTACAAGGTTGAGAAAATTAGTAAACGAAGTTATTCGGATAGGAATTATTGAGAACATCAAGAGAGAAAAATATCCTTTTTCATGTCTATTCTCTAAGCAAAAACGTTAACTTTTAACATCTCCTTGCCTCAAATTACTATTCTGTAAGCAAAATTTTTAACACCAAAGCGATCAAATTTAGTAAAAAGTATTAAAAATTAATGTCATGTCCAGGGGGTGCTTTTTTATATTTTAACGCCGTAAAAATGGCGACTTTAACCAAAAAGTAAGGCAATGACAGCTTTGAGGTAAAAGCAACATGTTAACCCGCGCACTGTTAAAACTTGGTTTTGAGAATAGATTTTTTTAACGCTGGTGTTTTCAGATAGGCTTAGTAGATTGAGAATAATCAATAAGTAATGCACATGCACGAGAGGTTATCGAGGGGTATAAAAACACGAACATCTTCATATGGCTCGTAAAAACTTGTGCCAAAAAGTAAAATGTTAAAACTTCGATTATAGAATACAATTTTTTAAAGCTGGTGTTATTACTTTACTTTTTAACGCCTAATTTATGATCTTTAATTTTAACGTCTGTTTTCAGAGAATAGAACATGTTTAATTTTTGAATATAAGCTTAGTGTTTAAAATTTTAAAAGAATATTCTATTTTTTTTTTTTTTTTTTTTTGGATGAAATATTCTTAAAAGATTAAAAGTATTTAATAATTTATGATATTATAATATTGAATAATGAAAGGCTTTTATAAAAGCATTAATACAAAAGAAAAAAAAAAAAAAAAACGAAAGGATAAAATATTTCACTAAATATTATTTAGGTTTTTTTTTTTCAAGAATAGAAAGAGAAAAAGAAAAAAGATTCTTGTTCTCATTTATTTTGCTTGAGAACAAGAGAGAGAGGGAGAGAGATACTGAAACTGAAGAGGTAGAACTTGCTACCGAAAACCCTTTAGAGTGCTCAATCCTGTTAAGAAAATGAAGAAAGTATATAAAGAGAAAGGGAGAGCAACGATGCCATGCATCCTAATAAGTGTCTTCTTAGTTATTTACCTTAAAGGGGGAACGTGGAAGCTTATTCAAGAATCGTGATTTATTCATTTTCCTAATTGATGAAGAATTATCATTAATATAAATAACTCAAGTCCTACTTCATATAAAATTTATGTAAATATTTTTTATAAACTTTTTTTTCTCTTCTTTTAATATTAATTTTGATTTGTATTTAATTATTTTCCGAGCAAAGGTAGACAGATTATTTGCCCCCTAACCTACAACCTTTTAGTCTTATCTTAGGCCTATAGACTATAGAAGATTTGATTCAATAATTTAATCATATTTTTATTTTGGAAGATTTTATTTTTATTTTTTTGCGAGCCAACTTAAGAACACAACTGAAATAATCTTGTGTGACTGGAAGTGCATTTGGTAATTGAAAGTTGTATTCTGTGCTTGTCACCCCAGATTTGGGGATTCCGTGGAAAAAAATGGGAATACACATTTTAAAGAGCATCTAAAATAATTGATTTATGAATTTTAATCAAACGTTAGAGTCAATTTTGAGAAAAAAAAAAAAAAAAAAAAACTGATAAAGTATTTATACATCAGTAAAGTACTAGTAGGCCTACATTTTGGCTAACATTTCGTTCTAAAATTCCTACAAGTTATCCAGGAAAACAGACAAACGAATTATAGGCACAGATATTTTTATGAAAGTCAATTAAGGGGCTTGACCCTCCCCCCAACTCTGTTCAAAAGGTTGTGCTACTTCCTATGGGGGTATCTAACTTTAATATAAAATTCCAATCTCCTACCTCTTTTCGTTTTTCTTGAGAAATTTTGTTCACAGACACACAGTCAGACAAAAATCACAAACATAAATTATATGTTAAATCTACGGAGTTCCTTCCTCCACTGCGCTCTCTTCAATTTATAAATTATATGGACCGTTTGTTTATTTTGAAAGTGGTGTAAGTCCATTTTTTCAAAAAATGAGATATCATATAATTTATGCTTAAATTAATGTAAATTTTCTATGTATAACTAGCTAGTGGTTAATTTCTTAAAAAATTCCCATGTTATGTACAATTTAAAATTGGTCGGTAAATAGATTTCTTAATAAACAGATATGTTAACCTTTCATTTTCTCGAAACAATAGAAAATGGACTTACACCATTTCCAAAATAAACGGTCTATATATCTCATTTAAAAAAATGGACTTGAAACAGTTTCAAAATAAACGGTCCATATATGGACGATGTTATGCATAAAGGAACCAAGCGCCATTATGATCGAAATTGAGATAAGACCGCAATCTTGTAGGGAAAAAGAGGATCTACCTATTTATTTAAATCACAACATTATTACTCTGTGCACTTTTTTTGTATAAAACAAGAAAAAAAGTCATTGGTTTTGTTTACAATTGTGCAAATGAAATGCCCTTATCTCAGATTTAGGTTAGTGGCGCTTGGTTCCTTAGTGCATAGCATCGTCCATATATAGGTAAGAGAAAGTAATATAATTTGCAATTTGTTTGAACTTTTGATTCCTCTTGCTTAGTATTATAGTCAGTGAGGCATGTGACCCTATCCACTAACAAAAATTCAATTATGTAAATAATTGTTTCGCTTGTCACATTATAATTGCATTATCTTTACTTTACTGATGTACTTTTTTAGTTTTTTCGATTTTCTCAAAATCCGCTCCAACTATTTTGATTAAAATTAAAAAAATTATTTTTTTTTTTTTTTTTAATGTTTTTTCTCTTTTCTCCAAATTTTTAGGACACTTTTTTTTTTTTTTTTTTTTTTATAGGAGAAAAGGGAGAAATGGTTTCCATGGACAAATATAAATATTTTCCCATTTATAAATTTTAACATCTTTAATTCTATTGTATCGGCGGAAACTAAATATATGTCGACACGAAAAATCTGGTGTGACAAGCACAGAACATAACTTTCGATTACCGAAAGTAAGACAAAGTTGTGTGCTGTGACCAGTCACAGCAGATTTTTTCAAGATGAATCCTTAATTAGAGAATAGTTCTGGGGTGACCGAGCCGGAGCTCGGTCTTTTTTTATAAAATTGTAACAAACTAAAAAAGTACATCAGAAAATATTTAAAATTTGAAAGAAATTATAAAGAGACAACTTGCTCCTCAATGGAAACATCAATAAAAACACCAAAATAAGAAATAACAGGGAGAGTTTTGAGGAATAGCAACATTACTGGGTGGATACTTAGAGGAGACAGTGCCTCATAAGAAAACTTAATTCATGAGATATAATATAAGAGAGTTGCCCAAGAAATGCGTCAGCCTGGAGACAATTAAAAATTATTATTTTCAATAAAATTAATTAATAATAATCAGCAATTAGTATTTTAATAATATAATTTAAATAATAGGTATTTTTCTACTAATTGGCCTTTTTGACATTATTAAATTAAATACATTGTAATTATTGAAATAAAAAATTAAATTTACAAAATTGCACATTAATTAAAATTTAATATTCGTGGAGAGTTAAATCTGTTGGTCCAGGGTAAAGAGAGGGAGGGTTTGACCAGGAAGCAAGCCCACTAGGCTTTGAACATTATAAAACCTTTAAAACGAAAATTGGAAAAAAACTAAAAAAGTACACCAGTAAAGTACTAGTACTTGATGTTTCCCGAAGACGAGACCTAGCGCAATTTGTTTTTTATACGGGAACTAAGAACTATTTAAAACTTGAAAGAAAAGATTAAAGCGAATTTCAAGAAAATTAGAAAATACTAAAAAAAGTACACAAGTACTAGTACTCGAGGTTTCCCGAAGACGAGACCTAGCGCAATTTGTTTTCTATACCGCAACTAGGAACTATTTAAAACTTGAAAGAAATCTTTAAAGGGAATTTCGAGAAAATTGGAAAAAACTAAAAAAGTACACCAGTAAAGTACTAGTACTCGATGTTTCCTGAAGATGAAACCTAGCGCATGTTGTTTTCTATCACGGAAATAGCAAATATTTAAAATTTGAAAGAAATCTTTAAAGGAAATTTCGAGAAAATTAGAAAAAACTAAAAAAGTACACCAGTAAAGTACTAGTATCCGAATTTTCCCAAACATGAGACCTAGCACAATTTCATTTTGGGACCACAAATAGTATATATTTAAAATTTGAAAAAAATCGTTAGAGCCGTTTTCGAGAACTGATATGCATATATATAAACAAACAAACAAATAAACTTACATTGCTCGTTTAATATAATTAGATTAGATTAGATTAGATTAGATTAGATAGATTTGGGGCTTTGTTCTCTCTTCAGTCTTATTTTTATAGGTAAACAACCTATCAATCAATACCCAAGAGTCTCTTCTCAACAAATAAATAATATGTATATATCTATTCAAAATTGGTTTTGTTGTTTTGACCAGTTTATTTATAGTTTAAAATTCGACAAATTAATTGAAAAAAAAAAAAAAAAAAAATATCCCTTGAGATAGATGTTAGTCCCAAAACAATTGAAATAGAACGTGATTTAAAAAAAAAAATTATTTATGAGCCACAAATGCTTTGTTAGAGAAAATTAATTTTTTTTTTTTTTTTTTTGTTTAACCTTTTTAATAAATAATAGCTATTTGTTTTACTTTCAGGCCAATCTGAGGTCATTTAGACCCATGTACCTGCCGCATACGGCTAAAAGTTTAATAAAATTCAATTTTTTGAGTTTGTTTTTCTTTAGGACACCCCGAATATAATTTTAGTTTGCCACTGTAGTTCTTTAGCTTTACAAAAATTATTCAATCGTGAAAATCTGTTAATAATTAACGAAATTATAAACAAAACAGTTATCTGTCTGGTAAAAAATCTGGTGTGACTGGCGCACAGCACACAACTTTCTCTTACCTTCGGTAATCGAAAGTTGTGTACTGTGCTTGTCACACCAGATTTTTGTGTCGACATGTATTTAGTTCCCGGCAGTAGGGAATATTTGAATTCAGATGTAAAATTTATAAGTATGGGAAAATATTTATATTTTGTAACCATAGCAACCATTTCTCCTATCTTTCCTATGATGCACAAGAGTAAAGTGTGCTTCAAACAATTTTGAGGGCAAAACGAGAATATACATTTGAAAGAGCATCTAAAAAATAATTGATTTTTTGAATTTTAATCAAAATCGTTAGAGCGAATTTTGAGAAAATCGAAAAAAAACTGAAAAAGTACATCAGTAAAGTACTAGTACTCTTTGGCCGATTTTGATTAAAAGCTTATTTTTCCGGTCCCGGGGGTGATTAACTTAAATATAAAATTTCAGCTTCATAGCTCAATTTTTTTTTTTTTTTTTTTTTTTTTTTTTTGGAATGGGTGCATAAGGTCCGAAGATCTATAATGACCAATAGTCACATGCAGCCAGGAAGAAAATAAAACAAAAGGAGAAGCATAAAGGGGAAACTCAACTGCGGGAACTGAGAAGATGCCTGTTGAGGTTAGACTTGAAAGTCTGAAGATTGTAGGTTTTGGGGAAGATAGACGCAGGGAGCTTGTTCCAATCACGGGAGGTCATGGGGACAAAGGAAGAATGAAATTGTTTTGTTCTGTTAGTCGTGATCTGAACAGCATAGGGATGCTGGGAAGATGCCTCTCTTGTGTTCCGTGAATATGTTGCATTGGGTGGGATAATTGATTTTAATTCGGCAGAGCATTGACCATGGTAATACCTGTAGAAGAGAGATAGTGCAGATACTCTTCTTCTATGATCTAGTGACTGTAGGGATGCAGTAAGGGTAGAATCACCTATCAGTCTAATTGCACGCCTCTGTATGGCTTCCAAGGAGGAGAGAGCGTCTTTCGACGCCCCTCGCCAAAGGTGGGAACAATATTCAAGACACGGCCGAATTTGGGCTTTATACCAGCTGGTAGAGGATTAGGAGTTGTTGGGAGGAAAAGTAACGCTTCGTTTTGAATAGGAAACCCAATTTCCTTGCGGTAGATTTAACCACAGAAGAGATGTGGTTGCTCCAGGAGAGATCAGATGTAACTGTCACTCCCAGAACAGAAAATGAATCTTTGAACTCGAGACTATTATTGCTGTAAATAATTCCTTCATGCTTAAAATTGAACACACACACACACACCCACCCACACACACACACACCCCACACACACACACACAGACAGACCATGTCGCGAAAACCACTTTTTTGGATTCAGGGGACCTCAAAACGTGAAGATCCATCAAAATCTCGACATCGAATTTTTGACATGAATCCAATACTTTCTCTCTATATATATATTACATATATACATAGGTAAGAGAAAGTAAAAAACACTCGGGCTGCCTAACCTTTAGGCGCTTTGCTCTCACCTCGACAGTAGAGCTCATAGGAATAAACTTATAATTATTTAGATATATTGTATTTAACTATTTTGTTCATAATTTCGTTAATTATAAACTGATTTGATGATTTTTAGAAATCCAAAAAAGTTTAGAATATCTTAAATATATGTATTTTTCATTCATCTTTATATATATAATTCTTCTGTACGTGTGTATGTGACTGAACTCCTCCTAAACGACTGAACCAATTAGGATGAAATTTTCTGTGTATGTTTGTGAGAGTCCCGGACAGGTTTTGTTTCACAAATAACAATAAGTAAATGAGTAATTAACCGTTAAAATAAGAAAAAAATAAAAATTAGGAGAAAGGGTTGCCATGGTAACAAAATATAAATATTTACCCATGTTTACGATTTTTTTTATTTATTTACATTTTGAATTCTAAATAAAATATCGGCGTAAATTTTTTGTCTGTGTATCGGGAGAGTCCCGGAAAGGATATGATTCACAAAAAATCTTAAGTTCATGAATAATTAACCGTTAAAATAAACTCTATATATAAAAATGAAAAGGGAAAATGTATGTACCTGTATGTATATAAGCCGAAAGCGAGCAGGGGGGTCCAGGGGCGCAGCCCCCTCTAGGCGGAAAGCCCCGCCGAAGGCGGGGCTTTGCGTCTAGTTGATATCTAAAATTGCATTAGGGATGTCCAAAGCAAAATAAAACTCAAAGACTTTTTCTAAAATTTTAGCCGTTTGCAGGACATTTAAATGATCTCCAATTGGACTGAAACTTAAAATTTATAGCTGCGTATTTTTAAAGGGTGCCTGTCGCCTAAAAAAAATCATGAAAATACAAAATAAGAGCAGAGTTTTAGAGCACATTTTCTATAAAAATTTATTTTTCTCTATAACTATTTATCTATTTTTCTCCAAAACTCTGCCTGATGGGGTAAAACTGAAATTCTAATTCAGTATTCTACAATCTCATATCTTTATTCTTGTGAAAGGAAAAAAGTTTATTTTCGTCGACAAGTGTTATATACCAGTATTAAAAAAAATTTCGTCTTTCTATTGATGGACATTCAACAGCCTATGTTTGCGAGACGTAAATATGACAATTTTCTTAACTTTTGCATTAATAAGTCCCTAGGTAAAATAAAAATTATTTATTACCAATAAACATTCGATTTATATTCGCTTTTTTTAATTCAAAATTAATTATTTTAAATTATAAAAAAATAGGCTTTAATAAAAGTATAGTCAATTCTCCTTTTTAATAAAGGTAAAATAATTAAGCATTTTTTTTTTATGTTTTTTAACTTTTCAACCTTTCAATTAGAATTTCAAATGAAAAAGTTTAAACAAACAAAATTCATCGAAATTATTTAGGTGATTGTCATAATGAATTCCACCCCCGCCCCCTTCCCATAAACGAATTGATCCGAGCCACTACTGAAAAATCAAATGAAACAGAACAAATAAATTTTGCAATTAACACCAATTAGAATTTTAAAATAATTATAATTTTTATTTTTAATTAATTAAAGTTAATTAAATGGTTTGTCTGTCAATGATATTCATTAAGTCCTAAGTTTTTTTTTTTAATTTTATTTTTATTTTTTGTAAATTTGTGAAATAAATAAAATTAGAGCCATATTCATGTGTTTATAAAATATACCGTAAATGAAGGGATCATTGAATGAAATTAAATTGATAAAATTAAACAGCAACGTTTGGCCAAGAAATTTATATTCTTAACCAAAGGCAAGTTAATATAAATAGGATTTGCTCAACTCGATATAAATAAGAGGAAAATTTGACTTGAATCCAGGTGTAGCAAATTAAAAAAAAAAAAATCTGACATTGTTAAATTAAAATATATTTTTATTTTTGAATTTTATTATTATTATCTAATCATCGCTCATTTGCTGCAATATCGTCATAATTCAAAAATCGTCCTTATTGAGTTATTGGCACAGTAAGGATAACAAAAAAAAAAGCTTTTTTATCTGGCGGAGGGTCATGCCTGAGCTTTTCATACTCGCAACAAAATATATCAAATTTTTTCAAATCAAACCTCTATATATAATATATATAGAGAGAAAGTATTGGATTCATGTCAAAAATTCGATGTCGAGATTTTGATGGATATACACGTTTTGAGGATCCCCTGAATCCAAAACTGGTTTCGCGACATGGTCTGTCTGTCTGTTTGTGTGTCTGTCTGTGTTCAATTTTAAGCATGAAGGAATTGATCTATGAGGCTGAAATTTTATATTTAAGTTAGGCACCTCCCTGGAGCGTGAAAATAATATTTTAAACAAAATCGGCCAGAAAGTATTAGTACTTTACTGGCGTACTTTTCAGTTTTTTTCCATTTCCTCCAAATTCGCTCTAACAATTTTGATTAAAATTCAAAAATCAATTATTTTTTTAGATTTATCTTTAAAATGTAGGCCTATATTTTCATTTTGCCCTCAAAATTGTTTGAAGCACACTTTATTCTTGTACTTCATAGAGAAGATAGGAGAAATGGTTGCTATGGTAACAAAATATACTGTAAATATTTTCTCATGTTTATTAATTTTACATTTTAATATATCGGCGGAAACTAAACATATGTCGACACAAAAAATCTGGTGTGACAAGCACAGAACACTACTTTCGATTATCGAAGGTAAGAGAAAGGTGTGTGCTGTGCGATCATTCACACCAGATTTTTTAATCAATATTTGCGCAATGATGTTTTTAATAAATCTAAATAGATTCTATAACCGAAAATAAAATAAAAACTAGCATTTCCTAATAAACGAAAACGAGATTAGGTCCTGAATAGCAAAATGTTTTTTTAATTTATCACCTCTTGGGTGGATAAGCTAACTTTATTTTTGCCAAATGAATTTTTTTTTAACAAATATACAAAGAAAAAAAAACTTGGGAGTAATAAACAATAAGATTTATAAAATGGTTCCTAATTTAACTAAGTAAGTGAATAAGAACTTTGCGAAAAATTTAAAGTCGTTTTTCCCCTTAATTTTTATAGAAAGTTTGAGATCATATCTTGGGTGTGTTTGTGTCTCTTTTCTGTTGATTGGGCCATCCAATTTCCTTAAACTTTTATCATCCACTTACCTCCTCTTTGTAGGTGCATTTTATGACCCTCACCACAAAATAAGCAAGAAAGGAAGAGGAAATTTTTTTATATAAAAAATATCAAATATAATAAGTTAGAAATTCATATATTTTTATTTATCAAGAATATTTAATTTTTATCTTATCATACTCTAATATAAAACTAAACTGACTTCCGTTTTATGTTCCTGTTGACCACTCTCTCTCTCTCTCACGCTGATTGGCTAGAATAAGAGGAAAAGGAGTCAGAGGGAAATATATAAACCCCTCGGAGAGGGAAATTTAAAACTTTAAAATTTCGCAATCGCCCGCTTTCGGCGAACAGTGGGCAAGAATAAATTGTATGCATTTGCTAGCCGAAGGCAAGCAAGGGGTCCAGCCATGGGCGTAGCCAGACATCTTGTTAGGGAGGGGCCAACCCCTCGTTAGGGCGAGAGGGAGGGGATTAATTATTTATTTAAATAAAAAAAAAATTAAATTAATGTAGTGGATTGGGGCGTTAAAAAAAAATTCTCAGTAAAAAAAATATATATTTCTTTGTTTTTTTAATTTTTAGGAAAAGCCGGGGGGGGGGGGGCTATGGCCCCCTGTCTCCCCCTGGCTACGCCCATGGGTCCAGGGGCAGCCCCCTGGCAAATGGTAAAGCCTTCGAAATTTTTTCCTGAAAATATAATTATAAACATGTCAAGAAGTGAATATAAACAGTTTTTTCTATTCTATATTTAAATAGTGTATATAATTAGACATGTATATTAAATTAGGCAACTTTAACATGATAATTTAAGTCTGGCGACATTCATACTCTGACATCGCATTTCCATTTTTTTTTTTTTTTAAATACTATTCGCTCTTTTTTTCTATGGAGGTAATAAATAAAACGAGTTGATTCACACAAATGTCAAATTCGAAAATTTTAAGCATCACTAAGCTTGTATGAAAAGCAAAAAAGTTAATGTGAAATCAATTAAAAGTCTGGAATTGAATATCGAGTTGGTTTTGATAAAGTTCTTCGTTAAAATTATTTCCAATCTTTAAAAGATAAATTTCGCTGGTCGATAGATTTTAAAAGTTAAAGTGAAGTCAACCCTAACATCCTCATCACGATTTATGATTGAATTTTAGTTTGAGTGTAATTGTGAGAGTTATAACTAATGACGTGAACAGTTGGGTGATTCGGTTCCTTTCAAATCATTCAAGACTATAATTCTCTAAAATTTTATTAAGTTCAAAGAGTTTGTAAAAATTTTTCTCATTATTTAGATGACTGATACTGGAATTTCTGATTATTAATTTTTTTTTTTTTTTTTTTTTTTTTTTGGAATGGGTGCATAAGGTCCGAAGACCTTGTCGGTTTAGAGATTTTCTACTCATTAGACATTAAGCTATAGACTGAAATGGATGCTTGTTTTCAGGGGTGTATATAAGGGGGAGGTTTTTCAAATTTATATACCTATATACTGGTTTGGTTTGAAAAAGTGCATCGCATAAAAGTAATAAAAAATCTGGTGTGACTGTCGCACAGCACACAACTTTCTCTTACCTTTGTTAATCGAAAGTTGTGTTCTGTACTTGTCACACCAGATTTTTTGTGTCGACATATATTTAGTTTCCACCAATTTATTAGAATTCAAAATGTAAAATTTATAGACATGGGAAAATATATATATTCTGTTATACCATAACAACCATTTCTCCTATCTTTCCTATGGAGTACAAGAGTAAAGTGTGCTTCAAAAGATTTCAATGACAAAATGAGAATATGCATTTTAAAGAGAATCTAAAAAATTATTGATTTTTGAATTTAAAAAAAATCGTTGGAGCGAATTTTGAGAAAATTTAAAAAAACTGAAAAAGTGCATCAGTAAAGTACTAATACTCTTTGGTCGATATTGTTCAAATATCTGTATATAGGTAAGAGAAAGTAAATAATGAATTTATAATATAACTTAATAAAAATATTTTATTTATTAAAATTTTAATTTCCATTGAAAATAGGTACGGATGGTTCTTCTATTAAAAGGCTCTTTTTTTAAAGCAGATATTTTTTCTTATTTTGACTGCTTTACCTATTACACAAAATGAAAATAATAAGTAATGAAAAAATATGAATGAAAATAATAAGGTCAGGTTAGAAGTGTACGTATTAATCTAGTACGTATTCTAAAACATCCATTTGTGGTTTTACAAAAAGGATTTTTTTTTTAATCTATCAGTCCATTCGACTTAATGAATTTCAAGGATTAATGTTTATGTTTTTTTAAATTCTTTTTATTTTCACCGTCCGCATTTTCAATTACTAAAGTTAAATGAGCTCGATTTGATGAGAAAATGAATTAATAAAAACCAACTGGGATTCGAACTCACCCTCAACGTTAGAAGTCGATTACTTTACAGATTTTAATATAGACTCATGGGAAAAAAAATTTATTTATTGCATATAAAAATTATTTGTAATTTGTTTTTTAAAATAGATGAAATTAAATCAAATCTTTTTGACTCAATAAAATAAAGAGATAGAGGCAAAATGAAATTGAAACGTATAATTGTTTATTTTTACTGATTTAGGAAAGTGAATTCAAATAGCAAAGCACCTTTAATATACCTTAATTATTTAAGTATATATAGGCCTATATAAATGAACATTTTATTTAAATTATTATTATTAACACACCACAAAATTGAGACGAGCAATTTTGAAAATTAAATCCCCTCATTCTATTATATTTATTTGTTCAGTTGTCGTTAAAAGTGAACTTATTCAAGAGTCAAATTTGAATTGAAATGAATAGAAATGGGTAAACTATAAGAGAGAGGGTTGGGGTAGTGGGGAACGACGATGATGGCAACCGCGAGTTGGTGTGACCCGCGAGGGGGTGGTTGGAATAGTGGAAAGGGTGCCATTTGTGTGGCCCAAGTGAATTCAGTTAAATATTAACCCTTCCCGAGTTATGATTAAATGCGCTCGAGTGTATACAGAGACACACATACACTTACACATACCTACCAACAGTTTGCTAATGTTGTAGTTAGAAATTAATTTCGCAGTAATGACGACATTAAAACGACGTCGCATACAGAGTTCAATTGTGACAGTATATATATATATATATAAATTTATATATCAAGGCTTTATAATAAATAAGAAAAGTGGTTTACATGTTCAAAATTTGTTAAAAGCATTTGAACTCCTTTCACAATTAAAAATAATTTGTTTTTGAATTATGAAATTGTTTTATTTTAATATAAAACCAACAACAACAACAAACTGAAATCTAAATTAGATTAAATTAATTTGATTGCACATACGGATTTTTAATTAAAACATTTGCTGAGCGGAATGAGTTTATCATTAAAAAAAAATTATATGAATTTATTCGAGATATTCTGTTATTAATTTTTTGTTCTTTTCTTTAATATAAATCATTGAATTGAAATATTGAAAAATAGAAGAGTGACTAAGTTACTTTAAAAATTTCAAAAAAATAATCTGGTGTGACTTAACTCACAGCACACACTTTCGATTACCGAAGGTAAAAGAAGGTAACTGTACTGTCACATATAAATAAAATATAAATTTGCAATTGGTAAGGCCCGCCAGAGGAGGGGCTAAGGCCCCTGGACCCCTTGCTCGCCTTACGCGAGCAAATGCATCAAATTTAATCTTGCTCACAGTTTGTAAATTTTTAAATTTCCCTCTCTGAAGTAAAGTTTATGAAAATTTCCATCTCTATTTCTTTTTCTCTCCTTTCTCTTTGCCTTGCCGCCCCCCGCCCCGCAAACCCTCTCCACACTAATGGTATATAAAGAAATCAAAAACAAACTAATCCATAATATGTTTTTAAATTGAAATATTTTTAAATAGAATTTCTAAAAAAATATTATCGTATTTGGTTGTTAAATAAAAAACAGAGAATCATATTAAATTACAAAATTTTTGAAGAATTGTAGGTGATTTTTTAAAAAAAAAAAAGAGGAAGGGGGGGGCCCCGGCCCCCCTTTTAAAGAAAAAAAAACAACCCCTCATCAAACATAGTCTGTGAGAGGGAGAGAGGGAAAAAATAATTTAAAAAATATGAAATTCATCAATAAAGTGTACTCCAAACAATTTTCACGAAAAATTCTACTAATATACTTTTTAAAGAGCATCTAAAAATAATTGATTTATGAATTTTAATCAACATCGTTAGAGCCAATTTTAAGAAAATCGAAAAAAAAAACTGAAAAAATAGCTTACTACGTGAAAGTACTAGTACTTTTTAGCCGATTTTGATCGGCCTTTTCACGCCTCTGGGGTGTGCCTAACTTTAATATAAAGTTATTGATTCAATAATCACACAACTCTCCTTACAGCCAAAATGATGTCCTCAAATTCAGTCGCACCTGGGCGAATATCTCTCCCCTTAGGCGGGCACTGACGGCATAGCCACTATTATAGGCTACTTTGTGTCTATCACGTTGATTATTTATGGAACAGTTTTATTAAGATATCTTAATGAATTGCAAAATTTATTTTGATGATTATGTGTTTATTTTTTATATCTTTTATGAGCCGGGGTCTCTGCGCCCCTTGACCTGCTGCGTCCCTCTCCAACCCCGCATTGGGGGTCTGCGGGGGTGTTTTTTACGCCCCTGCCTCAAAACATGTATTTCCATCAAAATCTCACATCTTGACATGATCCCAATACTTTCTCACTATATATATTATACATATTTTTTTAAATCATGGATTATTTATTTTGTTTTTAATAATAAGATTAAATAATGTATATATTAGAAAAATATAAAAAAAAGGTTTTATGACTGGCCCCCTGTGTCATCTCGTTACTAATAAAACCCACCCTTTTGACGGGGGGAGCAATCTCGATCTCACCTATTCGCAATTCCCTGAGGCTCGCAAAATGCAGGACAAAGGAAAACACTGTACCTTTGGAAAATCTTTTATAAAGGCCAAGCAGTGTCAAAATTCCATAAAATTCGTTTTCACTTCAAAGGTATTTTTGTACGGCTATAAATGTGTCTTAAAAAAATAAATTGAGAAGAGGTTTGACATTTCATTCATTTCATTAAAAAAGCTAAAAAAAGGTCATTTTATTTTTTTTAAAAAGTGGAAAAATACGATCACAAAATTTTTTAAAGCTTTCACAAATTTTATTAACTTTTTCTGTATCATGCCAAAAGCGAGGGGGATGTTCCTCCCCTACTTTCTGAAAGTCCGGTAATTAATAAATGTCAAAAAGTAGCCTAAGGATATAAATAAAAAATTAATTCGAGAGCATTAATTATCAGGGCTAGGTGTAAAGCTAAACAAAATATACTTTAATTCTATTCTTAGTCAATAATCAATACCGTTTCATAAAAGTTGAGTTTATTAATTATAATAATCATATTTGAGGATTTGTTTGAACATTTTCTCTGATGAATTCAAGAGCATCCATTTATCCAAGATTTGATCAGACTCACTTTGATTAGCACTAACTAAAAAGACAAGATCTTTTGCCCAAAGCCAAAGCCATTTTGATAATTTATGAACCATCTTGAGAAAATAATAATAATAAAAAAGAAAAAAAAATTTGAAAAGAAATGTCTGTCCTTTAATCGTCTTTTGTAAACAACCAAGATAGAGATAAATTCAACAAAACTTTATTTTTTACTGATATAAAAGTCACAGAAAGAATGAAATAAAAAAAGAAATCAGAAAAGGAAATCCATGCAAAATACGGGATATATTTGAATATTGAATTTCATCCAACACTAATATTATTTTTTTTATCAAACCCGCGAGACGGAATAATGCTTTTAAGCATCTTTTTGTTTAAATTCTCTTCTTTTGTTCGAGTTTTTTTTCCGAGTTCTTTCTAAAATTAATAGTCAATAAAGCCCTGAACGGACAGTTTTATTTCGCGGAGACTGGTTACCTGGCTGCTCGTATTATTGAATCAATAAATTAATAAAAAATTACTAACTGCAAATCTCATTTAAATATTCCAAACAATATTAATCAGAGCTATACTTTAATATTTTTAATTAAAATTTATAACAAATGTAATTTTAATTTAATGACAAGTCTATTTTAAATGATTTGAAAATTGTAGAATAATAATATGCCAAATCATTTTTGAAAGAGATCTACAAACAAGAGGATTAGAAGTTGGACAAAATTCATATCTTTCAACAATCTCTCAATTGTCTCATAGTTTATTCAGGATGATCTCACTTGGAAATAATTGGATTCTCCGAATTACTGTCACCATAAATAGGACTGCTTAATATTTGGGTGGAATTTCGATTCGAGCGTGTGACAAGGCCACGTGAGATCCCGAGGGAATTTCTGGAAGTCTATTCACCAGATAAGCTCCTCGGGATGGAGGGTCACCAGGGCAAATGTCATCTCGGGTCGAAGGCCCTTGCTCATCACTTATCGGCCTTTATCCACCTGAGCGAGGATATTAAATTTCACCTTTATCCCAACTGTTATTTTATTCAAAATATGGTAATTTACAACTCCAAGATAATTAATTATTCTTATTTTATTAGTTGAAATTTTATTAGAATGAAAATAAATAAATTAATTAATAACTAATTCGTTTATAGACCTACGATATATTGCTAGAAAAAATTGGACTATGAACTTGAACTACCCCTTTTTGGTGATTATTTCTCATCATCTCCCTGATGCTTTTCGTTTTTAGTTGAAGATATGAAATATTTTCTATTTATAGTTTATGGTTGGCAGGGGCGAATATAAGGGGGGGGAGGGGCGAGGACCCCCCCCCCGAAATCCTTGCTCGGCCCCTTAGCCCGAAAATTTTGGTTCCGCAAAAAGAAAGAATGTTCCGCGGGCGCCAAAATTTTGGCGCTCCCTAAAAAAAAGGTAAAATGTTTCCACGGGCGGGGAAAAAACCTTTTTGCAGGGGTGAAAAATTTTGGTTCCGCAAAAGAGGGAATGTTCCGCAGGCGGGAAAATTTTTATGTCTCTAAAAAAAAGGGGTAAAAGTTTTCACGGAAGGGGAAAAAATTTCCCTGCAGAGCGGAAAACTAGTGTTCCGCAAAAAAAAAAATTTTTACAGAAATATTTTTTGAGTTCGTCCCCCCCCCTTACATAGAAAAAAATTTCTCATATACGCCCCTGATGGTTGGAAATATTTAAGAGAGAATTTGTAATATTTTAAATCGTCTTTTGATATATTTTCAATCTATAAATAATGTAAGATGAGAGTAAAAAAAGTATATTGTTTTGTTTTTTATTCAAATGGGAATTGTAATATTTATTTATTTTTCCTTTTCAAGAGAGAATGACTCAGTCGAGTCGAGACAGGCCAGCGCGGATCTCTCTCTCTCGTCTTTCTTTCTATCGTGTCGTGCGTGGTTTATTTTAAAGTGAATAATAATACAAATCACCCCGATCATATTAACAGCCTTCTTGCCCCTTGGAGCATCTTATTATTAAAGGTAGGCCTAATTAATTTAAAAATATTATAAAAAAATCCGATTTTAAACTTATCTTTGAATTTTCCGAGTAATAAATTAATTATTAAGTATTATATATATATGTCATCAGGGGAAGGGGGAGGGGAATATATGAGTTTCTATAAAAAATACTTTTTTATTTTTCTTTATTTATACATTAAAATCTTTTTAGCTATTAGAATTT
>JAKCPI010022119.1:0-18682 GCA_023213315.1 Euborellia annulipes | reverse complement strand
TAAATGAAAAGACATTCTCCAGAATGTGAAAAACACAGAAACAATCATTCATTATGACAATACTGTTACGCCTTTGAAATCTATGTTTTGATGAGAAAATGAGATAATTGCTTTTAAAATTGTAACTCTTATCGCAATTAATTGCAAATGCAAAAAAATACAAGTTAGATAAAATGAGATTTTAGCCAGGTAAATTACAAGGATTGAAATATATAGAATTTGATTCGTTGCTTTCTTTTATTTTGCAAATAGTTTTTCAAACAAAGAGATTATATATTCTCGTGAGATCGAGAGAGCAAACGTGACATGCCGGCTAACATACCGATAATTTTGTTCATAGTATTAAAAGGAGAGTTCTTTATAATTATTAAATTTATATAATAAGCTCTAATTGTATATTTGTTATCTTTTATCAAAAATATCGTTTCACTTTTCATATAAGCGGATTAAGAAAGTATTCGCATAGCTAAAGACAATCTATTTGGATAATGGTTACAAAAAGTTATCCCCAATGAAGACTAATATACGCCTTTGAGATTTATAAGGTCAATATAATTTATTATTAAAAGGACATTAAAAAATAAAATTTCTAAAGAAGTTCAGAACAAAGAAAAAAAAACAGGGATAACGTTAAGGGGGATGAGGTTTCTCGTTTGTAACGTTAAGCTGATTTATTAACATTTTTCTTCTAATAACAAAAAGTCAAGCGGAATATTGAAAACTATGTAAATTACAATCCTTATTAAATACAAAATTTCATAAGAATTGAAATTTTTTTTTTTTTTTAATGACCTAAAAGTTAAAAGGGGACACACAATCCTTTGAATCGAAATTTATATGCAAATCCCCATAAGGATTTAACATTGGCTCTATGGGAGGAAGAAACCGAAAAATGAATATAGGAAAAATCTCAAATATTAGATCAGTAAAGTGTACTTAAAGAATTTTCAATAAAAATTTTACTCATATACTTTTTAAAGAGAATCTAAAAGATATGATTTATCAAAATTTAATCAAAATCGTTTGAGCCAATTTTGAGAAAAAAAAAACTGAAAAAGTACTTTAGTAAAGTACTAATACTTTTTGGGCGATTTTGTTCAAAACTTTAAATTTTAACTGTCTGTCCGGGGTTTGGATACCAAATGGCTTGGGATGCCGAAAAGACTGTGTGGATGTCAGTGTGAGTGGGAAAAAAGTGTGAGTGTTAAAAAAAACTGTCCGGGAAGGTAGTCTACCTAACTTAAATATAAAATTTCAATTTCGTAGCTCCATCAAAATATTGACAACAAATTTTTTGACATGATCGCAATATTTAATATTTATTACATATATAGGTAAGAGAAAGTGAAAAATAATAAATAACAAATATGAAAGATTTTTAAGATTTTTCAATCATCCCTACGACAAAAACTTCAACTAAAAATATTTCCTTTACATCTACTCAAGACTATAAATATTAATGAAGATAGGTGAAATAGTTGCCATGATAAAAATAAATTTTTTTGTTTATAAATTTGAAATCTTGAATTCAAATGTGCTGTCGGGAACTAAATATATATCGACATAAAAAAATCTAGTGTGAAAAGCACATAACACAACTTTCTTTTTATCAAAGGTAAGAGAAAGTTGTGTGCTGTGCGGCCAACGCACCAGATTTTTTTATTCATTTGCTGCATATCAATATTCAAAAAACCTCAGTGATTTCAGTGACCTTTAATCGCATTTTTTTAGACGACTCCCGTAAAAATAGTTCAATTCTGTTCTTTGCGAAAACTTAATTTGATTAATAATTTAGTCATGCGAAAAATTCATAAAACAAATTCTGTTAAAATTTAAAAAGAAAAAAAGCATACTCTCGAGAGACAAATAGGATTTTTTTCTCCCGTGTATAAATTAAGATCATGTCATTAAATCCAAATGTCAATAAGTTTCAATTTGATTATAGAAACTTGCTTAGCTTGCTTGAGCTTGCCTAATGAAGTGAAGTGGCGGGTATTTTGCGAAGGGCTCATGGGGCTCATTTTCATTTGACGGATATTGATCTCAAAATGGTTTTAGCCTGCAAAGCCTCCTTTAGAATTAATTTGATCTGCAAAGCTCGTATCTCGGATAAAAGGATTCATCTGATTATCTGGATTATCCATGTACTGTTCATTTCCAGTTTATCATTATTCAGGTAGGGGTTTGGAATTTATAGGGCTCAAGCTGAAATGTGCCAAATGGGCAAGTAGCCCAATAAAATGATTTAGGTATTGCGAGATTTGGAATAAAATATGATTATGGAAAATGCAAAAATCATTAAAATTTTATAAGCGGAAAATTACAAATTAAAGGAAAAATCTTATTCCAATAAAAGTTAAATGGAATTAATTATTAATTGAATTAATAAAATAATAATTTTATTAGCTCTTTACCTCTTTAGAAAGAATACTTTTAAGTGATTTCCTTATGTAGGTTTTTTGTTTTCAACAACAAAATATTTTAAATTTAATATCAGAGTTCACAGCCTATAGGGATAGAATATATTTACTGAAATCGCTGAGTTTATGAATCATTTGGCTTACTCATCATTAATGGAAATGTATTCAAACATTAAGAGATTTCAAAATATATACCTAAACAATTAATCACACATATACTCATGAGTTGGTCAATTGACAAAAAAATCCCAACTGGTTGCAAAACTTTCCCGTAAGTCTTTAAAATTAACAATCAAACAAAGCAACAAAGAAAAAGATGAAAATAGTAAAATCAAACGAAATTGAAATTGCTTCAAAGAAAAATCTGGTATGACAAGTACAGAATACAACTTATCTCAGCACAGAAATGAGTATTTTTCCTTGCGCCCTATAACATCCTTTATAAGGATGGAAAATTTCATGTCTAGATTGCAACGGGAAGTTGATCAATCAGAGCGTGACAGATGGACGCTCTAATTATATTTATAGGCCTATATTCGATCCCAATGTGGTAAAATCTTACACACAGCAACGTCTGTGGCGTCATTTCAACTTTTCCTTGGGGCAAATTTTTTTCTAGGGAGGGGGCAAACATTTTTTTTTTCTTAAAATTTACTTAAAAATAAGTACTCAAATTTGGCCAAAAGATAATTAATTAAATTAATTGTTTAACTAGTGATGAGAAGTGACTGTAGACTTTGAATTGGGTATAGGAGACTTTGCAGCCAAGGAATTAAATAAAACACTTTTATTTAATTATTAACCGTCTACGTTTCGGTCGCAAAGGAGGAAGGTCGTGATTTGCGACCGAAACTTTGACTGGCTAATAATTAAATAAAAGTTTTTTATTTAATTCCTTGGCTGCAAAGTCTCCTATACCCAAATTAATTGTTTAATTTTGTACAGCCCCCGGGCTTGGTGTAGTTGGTAGCGTGCCTACTTTCTAAAACCCGCGACGGGTTCGGACCCAGACATTCCGATGATTTTATTTAAGCCATTTTGGATACCAAATGGATTAAATAGAAATGCCTGGACTCCCAATAGATATTTTCATAATATAACGGTTATCGCCAGGGTCTTATATGGCCTAAGCTGCCGAAAAGACTGTGTGAATGAGAAAAAGTGAGTTAAAAAAAAAAAAATTGTACAGTTTATATACTCGTAGATATATTTTGAAATATTTTTTTTAGAATAATATAAAATTTTATAAAAATCAGAGCCCTTGGGAGGCAAACGCCCCCCCCCCCAAATGATCCCACTGTACAAATGGTCACACATTTCTATCCAAATTTTTTTTCTTCCCATGATTTATGAACCCTTGCTTGTATTTCTTCACACTGGGATCGAAATATGCAAATTGATTTTCTCTAGCTGAAAGCCCTTATGAAAATTAATATTTTTTTTAAATTTGGAAGTCAGGGAGAGAAAAATTCCTAAGATAAACAAACACCAGGAATGAAAGTCGCAAAAAAAAATTATTTATGAAAAAAAAAATGGCTCATCACCACCAACTTTCTCTTACGACTACATCACAGTCACAAGATAAATATTTTAGAATTTATACTTTCAATTTTTTTTATTTTATTTAATAAATATGAAAAAGTATATCGTCTTTTATTGTAAGAGGGTGGGTTACACACCTCTAGGTTTGTTATATGACTTAATTAGAGTTACATTTTAAAATAATTTTTTAAATATATTTAAAAAGAGAAAAAAATTGAAAATATAAATATAAAATTATAGCCCGTTATGCAAATACTAAATACCTTTAATATAATGAACAATTGGGGAGTGATGAGCTGAGTGGGTTCACACCTTATTCACACAAATATAAACACAATATAAAGAGAAACTGAACACTTTTGCGAGAGAATAATTCAACCGACCGGCACTTGACTCGACTCGAAAGCAACTAAAAGACTAGCTGGCGTTGTTCTCTGAGCTCACAAAATAAAAAATTATTAAAACAGTTCCCTTTACAAAAATACTTTTTATCTCCTAACTAAGACGATTTTATTCAATATACTCATGACTCATCTCGAAAGCAACGAAAAGACGAAAAGAGTTTGTTCTCGGAGCACACAAAAATTAAAATTATTAAAACAGTTCACTTAAAAAAAAAAAAAAATACTTGTCATCTAATAATACAAACTAACAGTATTTTATTCAACATATTCATTTGGAATGGAAATAATTTTTTAAAAGGCCTTTATTTACTCACCCCTAAAAGTCAACCCTTATTAAATAAAATAGATATTTCAAAGAAACGGATTGCTTCCTAAGAGATTGTTTCTGGAAAAATGTAGCTACGACCAAAATTACAGAAGATTTAATTTGATACAAAAAATTTTCACCCTAAGTACCATTCTAATATAAAGTTATTTTAATAAAAATTTTATTAAGCTATGATGTTGATTCCATTTGCTATTTCAAATGTTACTCAACTATAAATGTATCCAAGGAGTAAAAAAAAAAAACAAATTTATCTTGGAAAATAGCTTAGCTATTTTAAAGTGAATAAAAGTAAAAGGTTTTAAGAATAGCTAAGAATGTTATCATCAATATGGAATTTTATTGCAAAATATAATAATTATTTTTTATTAACATGATTTTTTTCTCATCTGAATTATAATCAAGGTGACGGAACAAGAAATGAAATAAAACTTGAGAGTAAAGGATAACCCCTCACAATCAGTAAAGAAAAAAAGGAAGAAGAGAAGTAGCTCGGGTAATTCGTACTCTTTTAATGCGAGCGCCTGAGGCATTTTTATTATTTTATGTAAATAAAAAAAGGTTTAAAAGTTTAATTAGTAAAAACTTTTCAAATTAGACATTTTATCAAAAAGAGAATTATATTGATTTCCCTCTGAGGGCTTAATAGGGAGTAAGAAGAAGAATAAAAAGATTCAAAACGAGACTAATGATAAGACACCAAAAACACTTTTAAAAAAGAATATAAAATTTACAGAAAAATAATTGGAGCAAAAGAGAAAAACATCTGAGTATTTCTGTATATAGAAACTAATATAAGATACAAAAAAATCTAATGACGTGTAGAAAAGGGCGTGAAGTAGTGACTTATATTGGCCTTTTCAAAAATAAATGTCAAAAAAAGATTCCCATTCAAATGAAAATGCTAATTTTATTGACTTAGAATGTTTAAAGGAAGTTTAAATTAATGACTACCATTCTAATAAAAGTGAAATTTTAAAGATAAACAAAATTTAGAAAACAAAATCCAATCCGAAAGGTGTTTTGTTTATTATTAACCACCAGGTCCTGATTCCCAGAATAAATTTAAGATATAAGTACAATGATAATTATTAGTTATTTAATTAAGAAAGTTTATAAAATACCATGATACTAATATTAATACAAAAGAATCATTAAAAATTTAAAATTCTCTGTGAATTAAGTTTGAATTAAAATTATTATAATTATAAATTGAATAAATTTTCATTTTCTTGACATACAAAATCCAAAACTTTACATCTCCATTTATTTGTATAAGTTTTTGGCTGCTGGTAGATAGGAAAAAAACTAACTTAGTTTTTTATATTAATTATCCAAGTATTAATTTTAGGCCTATATTTAAAAATTGTACTTGATTGATCCGAATTGGGGAGATTGTGAACCACTTAATGAAAATCTACGGTAAAAGTGATGGCAGGCATTTGGATTTCTTATCTTTCAGCAACCATTTAGTTAGTATATTCAATTTAAAGAAAATATAAACAAATGTTTATGATTTTTTATTCCCCCCGGAATGTCATTTAAAAAAAAAATGTTTTCAATTCAGTCGAAAGGGGAGAAAAGTTTTTTTTTTAATATCTTTTTAATTTCACAGAACAGAGAATTGCTAAATGATGAAGGGATATATTTTTTTTTATTCATTAAGAACAAATATTATCAGCCTGAACATTAACTGTCCTTTTACTTCATTTAAAATACGAATAATAAATATTTGAGAAAGTGAAAAATAAATTCCGGAATTATAAGAACCACTATAACATTTATTTGCAAATTTTTAGGGTTGCTTGGTTTCAGAACTTCAGTGTAAGATCTTAATTGTGGAGCTTCATCTAATAATGAAGAATAAACGAAGGTATATGTAAGCCAAGCCGGCCGAAATATTTGTAAATAAAAACTCTGATTTTCTTCCATTATCTCATCAACTAGATTAGAAACGTTTTATTTATCAAAGAATAAATTATGTGCTCTAGGCTACGTATATTGACTTATTATTGTCAAATAAAAAAAAATATTAGAAGAGTGTGATTTTGTATTTCTTAATTAAAATTGAGATCGTGGAGTTGTTTCGCTTCATTTAAGATAAATAAATATTTGTTTTATATAAAATAAATAAAAAACTAAGATTCCTTCAAGAAAAGCAATTACGAGTTCATTTCAAACAAAGCGATTTTTTTTCTGTTAATTCTTCTACTAAACCTCTTTTTGTTTGACAGACAAAGTTCAATTAAAATTAAGAGAGGCCGAAAACCCCTTTAAAAAATAAGAGAAATCAAGCTGATAAAAATAGAAGAACCCTCAATTCATAAAATCAGCCCCTGTAATATAATAAAATAAAAATCCTAATGACATTTCAAAGTAGGTTATTCTATTGTCAAAGAGACTTTGGGAAAAAGTATATTTGAGCCCTCGGGGCTTGGTGTAGAGGTTAGCGTGCTAACCTCGTATACCAAACGTCGCGGGTTCGGACCCCAGGCAGTCCGATGATTTTATTTAAGCCATTTGGATACCAAATGGCTTAAATAAGAATGCCTGGACCCCAAATAAATATATATTATTAAATAACGGTTATCGTGTAAAAGTCTTAAATGGCCTAAGTTGCCGAAAAGACTGTATGAATGTGAGAGTGAATGAGAAAAAAGTGTGAGTGTTAAAAAAAAAAAAAAGTATATTTGAAATGTGAAAACATAAGTATTTATTTACTTTGCGTAATGGAAAATTTGTTTTAAAACAAAGATGTGATAAAATATATTTTCTTGAGAAGAAATGGGTAAATAAATGATCCCTAATAACAAAAACTTCCTCTTTAAAAAAAGACCGCATCTTCTCTTATCGATTTGGTATTCAACAGCAGACTAAAAGTCATTTTTTTTTATTTTAGTACGGTTTGTGGAGAGGAAAAATGATGAGTGAATATTTAGAAATGAAATGCAAAAATATGAGAAAAGAGCCGTTTCAACAGAGGCGTAACTAAAAAAAGGAGGTTGGCAGCGAATCTCGGATAAATCATAAACCTGAAATCCACTCTACTACCTTCTAGTCCCTCTTTAAATCCCATTTTACCTAATTATTATTAAATTATTCACAAAAATGGAAAAATTTATTATGGAAATTGTGGTAATTATTAATAAATTTACAAGCCCCTGGGCCTTGGTGTAGTGATTAGCATGCTGGCTGGCCATTTGTACCAAGGGTCGCGGGTTCGCATTCCATCAGATGCGACAAAAATTTATTTAAATTGAATTGTCTACCAAACAATTTAAATAAATAGGGACGGGGTCTAAATGGGCATAGATGCCGAAAAAAAAACCTTAAATAAAAAAAAATAATAATAATAAATAAATTTACAAAAGAAACATAATAAATAGGCCTATTCAACGGGCTAATAATATAAAATTTGATCAAATAACAATTTAAACGTAGACAATCCCGGTAGCCATCGATACTGTACTTTTTTCAGTTTTTTTCGAATTTCTCAAAATTCGCTTCCAACGATTTTATTTAAAATTCATAAATAAACTATTTTTTTAGATGCTCTTTAAAAAGTATATCAGTGAAATTTTTCGTGGAAATCGTTTGAAGTACACTTTACTGATGTGGAAGCATTCGTAGCTCAGCGCCATGAATCATCGAGTGGTCAAGTTTGGAACAAAAGTGCTAAGAGCAACTAAATATATCTCGACACGAAAAATCTGGTGTGAGCAGCACGGTGCACAACTTTCTCTTACCGAAGGTAAAGATAAAGTTGTGTGCTGTGAGCCAGTCACATCAGATTTTTTGCTGGAAATGCTTCCTTAAAGGTAGATGCGTATTCTGGGTAAAATACATTCCTTTCTCTCCATATTCCATTTTATCAGAAAAATATTTTCCTGGCCAACTGCAAATGTTGAAGTTTAAAGCAAAAAAAATGTGACTTATGAAGTTTTTGAAATGGCCGATTCAATTGTAGCTGGTAGTTGAATCAGGATAAGTAAACAGCAGAAGACTGCAACTAGTTGTATTTCATTTTTCATGATTGGAAATCAATAAAAAAAATAAAATACAACTAGCTGCAGTCTTTTCTTTTCTTATTTATTTATCCTGAAATATGGAATTCTAGACTCAGACAAGGAAAAAACTTAATTTCCAAAAATTGCAAACATTTTCTCAAGGGTCATCAGTATTGCAGACTGCTTCAATAAATTATTATGATAAAAAAAAAATAAAACAATAATTTACTGGTTCGATTAATACGAGTGTGTGAAAATCTCTTGACAGAAATCAGACAGTAATCAGAGTGCAAAACTCAACTCAACGTCACAGCCTGGATGGCAGAGACCAACCAAGACCAAGAACCAAGACAGAGCAACAAGAAGACAAGTCACGAAAACCAAACCCATTCCCGGCTCTCTGGTACCTGCAACCTGTCGACTTGGCGGTTTTGCATGACTTACTCCCCCTCCTCTTTTGAAATTCCTGCTGCTCACCGCCGACCTCTCTTCTCTTTTTAAAGAAATTGCATTTCATCTTTTATTATATATTTTATAAAAAAATTTGTTTTTCTCATGATTTTATATAATTCTTACTTACTAGAGAAGGAAATGTAATCATAGCTAATTTGACTATTAGAGACCGAGACGTAGTGTACGTCACGTAGCTAATGACGTAGATTTGAGAAGGTCAAAATTGTCAATAAAATTTCGATTATTTTCTTTTATATATACTTTATTCAATCATTTAGATCCCATCTTCAAATTAATAGGAAGTCAATATAGTTTGTATACATTTTTGCAGGCCTCAAGCGCAGCTAAAAAATAATTGATTTTTGAATTTTAATCAAAATCGTTGGAGCGAATTTTGAGAAAATCGAAAAAAAAAGAAACTGAAAAAGTACATCAGTAATACTAGTACTTTTTTTTACCGATTTTGTTTAAAAGCTTATTTTCACGCCCTAGGGGGTGTCTAAATTAAAATTTCAACCTCTTAGCTCAATCCCTTTAAATTGAACCCAGACCCACAGACAGACCATGTTGCGAAAAACACCTTTTTGGATTCAGGGGACCTCAAAACGTGTATATCCATCAAAATCTCGACATCGAATTTTTGACATCAATCCAATACTTTCTCTCTATATATATTAACATATATAGAGGTAAGAGAAAGTAAAAATAGAATTAGTCATTCGTAGACTCTAGTTGAAAGATTATTCAATATACATGTATTAAATTATATTGAGAAAAAAAAAACAGTAGGTGATTTGTTGAAAGTTTTTTTATATTGAAGTAATATGCTGATTTCGACATCGTTTTGCTTCTTATGATGACAGTATTGAAGAAATGTCCGTCAAGTATAATACTTCAAAATAAAAAAACTTGGAAACAAATCACATAGAGTTTTTTTTTTTCAATATCATTTGATTTTAGTTTATTAAGCATTATTTTATACCATTTCTTAGTGTTATAAAATTTAAATCAAATTTTATTAGAAGAATATATTACTTAGTAACACCTGTATTTTGAAGAAAAAAATCTTTATACGGGTGGCCTAACATATAGGCGTTCTTGAAAATGAAATTTGGAATAATTATAATTAACTGCGCGATTATTACTGAACATTAATAAATTTTACTTTTTTTTTAACTAAATAAAACATACTTGAAAACATCGAATGTGTAGGGTATTTTTCTATAAAAATCTGGAGTGACTGTCGCACCAGATTTTTTGTGTCGACATATATTTAGTTTCCGACAGTACAATGTAAAATTTATAAGCATGTGAAAATATTTATATTTTGTTACCATGGAAACCATTTCTTTTATCATTCATTTGTTTCACAAATTCATTTGTTTATATTTACCCTTTTTTTAATGACACCTGTATGATTTTGTTTTGATTTTTTATCAAAATTAACGAAAATTTTCTATTTCTTCTTTGATTATTTCAAAAACTATTCAGTTTTCGAAAAAATGTCAAAGAATAAAAACTTTTTATAATAGAGTATTTTATCATAATATAACAAAAAAATTGAAAATTTCAAAATTTTTTGAAAAAACTTTTTAAGTTAAGTACTACTTCCAAGTGACGTATTTACTCCAAAAGTTGATAGAAATCTACAATTTTAGTGTAAGGAGCATATACCAAATTTCATCGATCTAGCTGCTTTGGTTTTTAAGCAATCGTGTTCACACACACACACACACAGACATAATTCCAAAAGAACATACGAGAAAGTCTCGGGGAAGTCAATCCCCATATTTTATTTCTTGGCTGCCTGCATTTATATCCTTCCTCGGCTATATAAGATTTTTAAAATGTGTGAAATATGTGAAATTTCGAATTATTAAATTTAATTTTTTGATGTCTTTTTCCATATCTGCTACCGTAAGGATACTTATTTAAATTTATTTTATCGCTAAGAACAGGAAGCGATTCCTTATCAGAACTATATAATAAATTTCGTTAATATCAAGTTCTGTCAATTCAAAGATTTTAAAATAAGATATGTAGATTAAATACGGAAGATGCTGGTTGGATAAAATTGTTTATATAATCGGAAATTTTTCTGAAACATTTATGAAAAAAAAAAGTTAATTTCTTATTGGCTGTCTGAAAAAATTTTTAAATATATTTTTCAGAGGACCCCCTCACCGTAGAATTTATTTTTTTCGATCAAAATAAATATTCGATACTTTCTTCTATTATATTAATATATTTCATTAAAAAAAAAAAAAGGATAAAATTTATTAGCGTTGAGTAAATGCGCGCAGATTATAATCATTTCAGATTTTATTTCTAGGATCTAACGGAAGCTAATCTGTGAAGTGGAAGTTGGTAACATCAGAGGAAGGAAGTTTAAACAATGTGGATCTTTATATATCTTTGTTTGTGTTTAGAGTCAAATCTACTTGTTTATATAAATAGTGATTTATGCAAATAATTTCATTTTCTTTTTCAAAAAGAATGAATCCATTAAATAGTTGTCATATCCGTATATCCGCTCAAAACTGTCTTAATAAAAAGATAGTGGCGTAATCACTTTGCTAATTTCAAAGTTCTTTCTTTTTTTATCTAATCCTTGTTTTTGAGGAAATAAAATTTCACCGATTTTTGTATTCTTTACTTCCTTTTTTGATTAGAAATTTATAAAAAATAAAAAGTGAGGTAATTAATATGTATAAAGTAGGTACCGACCGAATATTCGGTTTCGGTTACGGTTTCAGTTTCGGCCAAAAATCATGGTTTCGGCCGTAGTTTCGGTTTCCCAAAAGGGCCGAACCTTTCGGCCGGCCGAAACCAGAGTCTGAAAAATGGGATGAGACTTGCATGCAAAAAAAGTCAAATAATTTGCACTTGAGGGAGAAAAATTTAGTCTCACTAAAAAAGGAAAATGATTTTCACGGGAGGAAAAAAATTCAAAAAAAAGGAAAATGAAAAATTTTTATAGGAAATACAAGTTTCGTTTCGGTTTCCCGAAACTAGTTGAGGCCGAATATTCGGTTTGCAATCTTTTTGTCACCCTAGTATAAAGGATTATTTTTTGCCTAAAGTTTCTTTACTAAAAAGTTTTCCCCCAGGATGTAAATACACCTAAGGTGTTGGTTTTAACTCCCCGAGTATTATGAATATGCATGCAATTTAGATATTAGCAAGGGAGGATCGTCATTTCTATAAATTTATTTCTCCCCTTTGCATTAAATCCCTCTTCTTTGAGGGGAAAAATTTTGGAGAAATTTTCATACGACTTTTTTTTTTTTTTTTTTGATAGGCTCATTCATTACATGATCTATCTTGTTATAGATGAGTCAACATGGTTCGATATATTTAGTATTTAAAATATCTACGTATTTGAAGGTCAACAAGAATGAGTGTATGGTATTTTTGCTTATAAATAAATCAATCTAAACACTAAAACAAAGTGACCTTTTAAATATCATTAAAAAATTTATTCGGTTCAAGATCAAAAATTGTCAATTTGCATTGTAGGATTTTTACTTTCTCTTACCTATGTATATATGTCATATATATATAGAGAGAAAGTATTGGATTCATGTCAAAAATTCGATGTCGAGATTTTGATGGATCTTCACGTTTTGAGGTCCCCTGAATCCAAAAAAGTGGTTTTCGCGACATGGTCTGTCTGTGTGTGTGTGTGGGGTGTGGTGTGGGCTGTGTACACTTTTAAGCATGAAGGAATTTAGCAATGAGGCTGAAATTTTATATTTATGTTAAACACCCCCGGGACCGGAAAATAAGCTTTTAATCAAAATCGGCCAAAAAGTACTAGTAATTTACTGATGTACTTTTTTCAGTTTTTTTCGATTTTCTCAAAATTCGCTCTAACGATTTTGATTAAAATTCAAAAATCAATTATATTTTAGATGCTCTTTCAAATGTATATTCTCGTTTTGCCCACAAAATTGTTTGAAGCACACTTTACTCTTGTGCTTCATAGGAAAGATAAGAGGAATGGTTGCCATGGTTACAAAATATAATATTTTCCCATACTTATAAATTTTACATCTGAATTCAAATATTCCCTACTGCCGGAACTAAATACATGTCGACACAAAAATCTGGTGTGACAGCACCTCTTACCTTCGGTAACCGAAAGTTGCGTGCTGTGCGCCAGTCACACCAAATTTTTTTTAGGCTTTCTCTTATCTAATAATATATCCCTATAGCCTATATAGAAATTATTGGATTCATGTCAAAAATCCGATGTCGAGATTTTGATGGATATACACGTTTTGAGGTCCCCTGAATCCAAAAAAGTGATTTTCGCGACATGGTCTGTCTGTGTGTGTGTCCGTGAACAAAATATCTCAAGAACGAAAAAAGCTAGGAGTTTGAAATTTTATATTAAAGTTAGGTACCCCCAAGGGACGTGACACTAAGCTTTTAAACAAAATCGACTAAAGAGTACTAGTACTTTACTTATGCACTTTTTGAGTTTTTCTCGATTTTCTCAAAATTTGCTCCAACGATTTTGATTAAAATTCAAAAATCACTTGTTTTTTAGATGCTCTTTAAAATGTATATTCTTGTTTTGCCCTCAAAATTGTTTGAAGCACACTTTACTCTTGTGCTTCATAGGAAAGATAGGAGAAATAGTTGCCATGGTAACAAAATATAAATTCCCAAAAAAATTATAACAATTTTTCAGAGACTATTTTTTATTCGAGTCCAATATGTACTAAGATTCCATTTATTTTTAAAAAATTTAAATGCAATAATATTATTGAAGTGTATTCAGAGCCCGAGTAAGAAAATTTTTTACGGAATTGGGGGAGGATTTGAACAATCGGGGCAATTACCTACCCATCCCCTCCCCAAATTAATAAATTTTAAAGAATATAAAATATTTTTTTATAACTCTATTTTCTAATGACGTTAAAAATTTTATATATTTTTCTTCATATACGTATTTATTTTTTGAGATTTTAGGAGAGAAGTTTTGTATGCACCTCCGTTTTCCCCAACTCACAACGCCCCGTATGTGATTTTTTAAGAATAAAAAGTCTTCTATTTTTAAATTTAATCAACTTGAATAACAATTAATGAGAAATTCCAATTAGAGAGGCCTTCATTCAATATTTTTTGTTCACGATGAAACTGATCATTAATAACGATGCATTAACATTCCAAAGGGGTAGTAAATTTATAAAAAAAAAAAAAAAAAAATAACCAAATTGAGATCTGTTTTCAATGAATTCCGTGTACGTTGGCTGGGTTTGGTATTTGTTTGTTTGTTTTTCCTTTTTCTCGGGCATTGAACTGAATGCTCCTGCACCTACGCAGAATACACCTGGGTCAAATGAGATTTATGTATGCTTTAGCGCCATTGCGAAAATACTCTACGTGTTTAGAGATATTATTATATTTAGATGGAAATTTTTTTTATCAAATTACACAGCAACTGTTTTTGAATTATTAGTAAATAATGGCGAATGTTAGCATATGAATGAAAAATAATTCTTTTTTTCTTCTTTTCAATTAAAATATATATATACATTTATTCAATTGGAAGGATTTCTCTTGATGTTTTTCAGCCCTTTAAAAAAAGGATTTCGCCCCTTTTCAAATGCAAATCTAAAAGGAAAACCGGTGATTTTTCCAGTATTTTAATTAAATCTTTTTAATACGAATCTTGTCTGACGGGAATGTTTTTATAATTAAATTATATTCATAAAAAGAGAAAGAAAAATTTTTATAAGGCAAAATTTGTTTAATTAATGTTATTCATTTTAAATTAATGTAATTTTCTTTATTAAAAGGAAATAAAGATATTTTTTTTGCAATAAACAACTAGAAAAATAAAAAATAAAAATAAGCTCCATTTTGGAGGGGACCAATTCATGTCACTTTTCAAACGATAGAATTTTTTTTTTTTTTTTTTTTTTTTTTAGATAAGTTTGAGTCTATAAAATATTCATCTTCTTAATTGAAATAATTCTTATTTGTTTCACTAATATAACCTTAAATTTTACTAAGAGAATGGGAAATTAAGAGAAGAATTTTACTAATCTACACAACAAATTTTTTTAAATCCTTCGTCTGGTAAAAGTTTCCTTTGTTTAAAGGAGATAAAATAATTTCTTATTTGATTTTATATTATTTTAAAAAATTATTGTAATATGAAGATGTGATTAATAAATAAATTACACTTTTTTCATGAACTTGATTTAGATATATATTCAATACAACGAATCGACCTTTTTTTCTGATTTTCTTCAGATATAAATTACATATGAATAGATCTTTAGTATAACATTAAATTAATTCTGTGATTTATTTCTGAAGAAACCTTAGAATTTAGGCAAGAGTTATAAAAATTATATAACTAATCACATCTCGAAATTAATCCTTTAATATAAAATTTATCAAATGTGAAAAAATTATTTTTTCTCCTTTAAAAAAGCTTACTAGAAAAGATAACCCCCCCTCCAGCCATGTCCAAGAGTTTAAGATGTTGACAAATGTCAATATTGATAATCTAAAAGCCAAGGGGAGTGGGTTAGGGCTCCCAGGAAGTCTGAAGAAGTTGTTTAAATCATTTGGATACCAAATGGTATAAATAAATAATTCCCCAATCTTCTTCTATCTTGGCCTTATCCCTCTGGGGGTCAGCAAAATTAATTTATTGAGAAATGAGACGGAGAGAAAAGCAAATTGTCTCACGGCCTGACGCTTGATATGAAAAGGAAAAAAAAAGGCTGACATAAAGGAAAGGAAGAAATCCCAGCCTTAGCTCGAGTAGCTCATGGTCGCCATCCACGTACTCACTAGAAGTGAGCCTATAAGTGCGAAAATCCCCCAATATATATCGTATCAACAACGCTTTCGGCAATTGCAATTTTTTAAAGCTTCCTCTCTGACTTGGTTTTAAATTTCCCTCACTGGGTCCACTTCCTCTCACTCTGGCCAATCAGCGAGAGAGCAGGCACATACACACAGGGACAGGAAGTCAGTGGCTAGCGCTTTATATAGTAATGATGATAATGATTAATATTTAAGTATCGTTTAAGCCTAAAGACATAAAAAAAAGATGAATGAAAATTGAAAAAAAAAAATTGTTGAATGATAAAATAGATGAGATAAAATTCTTCTCTTAATTTCACGCTCTCTCTCTCTCTTAAGATCATATTAGAAAAACAAATAAGAATTAATTCAATTAGGATTTAATGTAGCATATAAATATTAAAATGATGGAGAGAGAGACCCCCCCCCCCCGACCCTTTAGAAGTTTATTTGAAAAATCAGTGAAACTTTTTCTTTGCTTAATAATAAGAAAATGTTTAATGATGGGAACATTTCGTACTTTCTTATGCGACATGGATGGAGTGGAAGATTGCAAGTTTTATTTCTATCTAGATTTCCAATCCAGATTGAGCATTTAATATCTATTAAATTTGCATTCTACTTTCTTATAATCAACAAATTTATTTATCCGCTCGCGCTTGTGATTTCAAAATAAGTAAATTGGAGAGAATAGAATTTCGCATCACATTGAATATCTTAGATAATGAATAAAAATATTCATCATAATAAATTAGATTTTTTTTTTTTGTTTAATGTCAAAATTAAAATTGAAATGCGTCATGGAGCGCCATTATTATCTTATCATTTCATTTCACGTTTTTCTCTTCAAACTAATCTAATATAGAAATAAACAAAAGAAGAAAAAAATTAAATGGATTATTTGTCTAAAAGAAATGTCAATAATCAAAATGAGAGCAGAAAATAATATGGCCATACGCTAAATTTATTTGGATGCTTTTCGGCTTGAATGAATCCGAAAAAAAAAATTTTCCGGGTCGAGGTTATTGGATGGGATTATGTCAACATGGAAAAAAGTTTTAAAAGCATTCAAGCAAATTGCATTGAATTTATTGGTGCTGACTAAAAATGCCTGTGGGATTAGAAGTAAGGGAGGAGAATGGCAGGGGGTGGAAAGAGAAATATAGAAATATACCAACTCAAATATTTTAAAAAATGTTTGGTTGGGGAATTTTCATTTTCTGTTTTTTTAGCTTCATTGGGATGCTTGCATACATACACAAGTAGATTAGATTATTTTTAATAAAGAAAATTTATTTATTTTACGCAAGTGAGATTTTTTTTTAAAGATGCTTATTTTAAATAAAAAAAATATCGAATGTTGAAGAGAAAAGGCAGAGATTTAATTATTTAAATGAAAGTCAATCTGTTTATGAAAACTCTGTTATGTTGTTTTGAAATCCATTGTAATAAAACGACTGGGGATTGTAACTGAATAAAAAAAAATGAAAATTAACAGAAATGGACTGACGACTGACTCTCCGTCACGCTTCAACTAAACAGAAACTCGATTACAGGATTTATTCGTTCGTGAAAATCATGGGTGAATTTTTTAAATATTTTAACAAGTTTCCAGTTTTGTTTCCATTAATAGAGTTAATTAAAAAATGTTTTATTGTTTATTTATTTGAATAAAATGTTATTCAAATTAAATTAGAAACGGATGTTGGAGGGAAAAATAGAAAGGACTATCTACCTATAAATAAAGTGATAAATAAATATAGGGACCTACATAAACCACTTTTTTTGGATTCAGGGGACTTCAATCCATCAAAATCTGGACATCGAATTTTTGACATGAATCCAATACTTTCTATATATTAACATATAGGCCTATATAGGTAAGAGAAAGTAAAAAAGATGGAAAATCTTTAAAGGCTTCTCTTCTACGTCTGAACGACAAAAGTTTCGATTAAAAAAATCTTTCATATTTTTTTTTAATATGAAAAATTTTTATTTTTAAATAAAAGATGAAAACCTTTGTGGATCAAACGTTGAAGGAATTGCAATAAATCCATCTTCTTTTATCAAAACAATGAAAACAAATGGGGGTGCTTGAATAATGACCAATGCTCTACCCTCAAAATGTGTGTGCACCTGAGTGTAAAATAATTAATAATTTCTTATTAATTTATATAATTTTTAATTTCGATAAATAAAAATAATGATGGGAAATTTATTATTTCGCTATCTCAGCAACAAGAGATGATCAATATTTTATAAAACTACTCAAGAGAGATATAATATATTAAATCAATATATTATTATGAAAAAAAAAATTCTGAAACAATGTCGAAATAATAAATCACGTAATAATAACTTGGAAGGTGTCTTACATGAAGAAAAATTAATAATTCGATATTCTTCTTAGGTAATACAGCATTTCTCACCATAAGAACAAACTCAATAAAAAAGGATTATTTTTTTTAATAAAAAAAAATATAAAATTTACTTATGATACAGTATATTTTTTTCAAATCTCTATAATTTCCATATGATAATATACTGTATAACAACTCTATCTGAACCTCAATGTGTTATTCATAGAGATAGCCTATATTCTCAAAAAAGAACAGATGATGACGTTATTTAATTAAATCTGAAACGTTTTCTTTTGTTTGAATTTTCATTCGAGAGGCTACCCTGTTTGGCTGACAA